>BLSH010214078.1:1754773-1779623 GCA_018402905.1 Glandirana rugosa | reverse complement strand
ACGTAGAAGTTTGTCGGTGTGGTGTATAAAAGTCTTCCCAGGACATAAAGTGAACTTCAATAAACACCGAAAAAGAAACGTAGGGCTTGTTAAAAGGGCCGTCAACACCGACTTTTGACTGGCACCAAACCAAAGTTGTCTTGGGGAGTAAAAGGTGAAACACTAATCTCAAACTTGTGACGACTAACCGTGAGGGTTAAGGAACCTATAGAAAAATATAGGGAAAGGACAAAATATGTCAAGTTGATGGAAAAGGGCGTCTAGGAAACTGATAAGAAAACGAAAGGGGTACTGAGTCTTAGGTCTTGTTTCTGGACTCCTGACAGACCCTTGCATCTTTCATCCAGTGCTGCACTGACGTTTCTGGATTCTGAGTCATGGGGAAAGCAAAAGAATAGTCAAAGGATCTGCGGGAAAAGGTAGTTGAACTGTATAAAACAGGAAAGGGATATAAAAAGATATCCAAGGAATTGGGAGTGCCAATCAGCAGTGTTCAAACTCTAATCACAAAGTGGAAAATGAGGGGTTCTGTTGAAACCAAACCACGGTCAGTTTTCAGCCACAACTGCCGGGAAAATTGTTCGGGATGCAAAGAAAAAGCCACAAATAACTTCAAGTGAAATACAGGACCCTTCTGAAAATATGTGGTGTGGCTGTTTGAAGATGCACAATAAAAGAGGTACTTGAAGAAAGATGGGCTGCTTGGTCGAGTCACCAGAAGAAAGCCATTACTACGCAAATGCCACAAAGTATCCCACTTACAAAACGCCAAACAGCACAGAGACAAGCCTTAAACCATCTGGCACAAAGTCATTTGGAGCTTTTTGACCACAACCATAAACGTTACATTTGGAGAGGTGTCAACAAGGCCTGTGAAACACGGAGGTGGATCGCTGATGTTTTGGGGATGTGTGAGCTACAAAGGCACAGGGAATTTGGTCAAAATTCTTAGCAAGATGAATGCAGTATGTTATAAAAAAATACTGGAGGAACATTTACATTCATCAGCCAGGAAGCTGCGCATGTGAGGTACTTGGACATTCCAACATGACAATGATCCAACACACAAGGCCAAGTTGACCTGTCATTGGCTACAGCAGAATAAAATGAAGGTTCTGGAGTGGCCATCTCAGTCTCCTGACCTTAATATCATTGAGCCACTCTGGGGAGATCTCAAATGTGCAGTTCATGCAAGACAGCCCAAGAATTTCCAGGAACTGGAGGCTTTTTGCCAAGAGGAATGGGCAGCTTTACCATCTGAGAAGATAAAGAGCCTCATCCACAAATACCACAAAATACTTCAAGCTGTCATTGATGCTAAAGGGGACAATACACAGCATTAAGAACCGGGGTATGTAAACTTTTGATCAGGGTCATTTGGGTAGATTCTGTTGTAAAAAAAAAACAGTTGATTGACAATAAATGGCTTCAGCCAAACTAACCATGAGTGAAAGAAAAGTTTTTGTGTTATCATTCATATTCTCTGAAAGATGGCCAATAAATCATAAATATCTGCCAGGGTATGTAAACTTAGAAGCATGACTGTATGTGGATTCTCAGCTCTGGGTCCTCTCCCTGTCCTCGGGGGAGTCCATATTTTGTGGAGAACTGCTGAAGAGGACATAGTGTGTTCATTGACCAATTTAGAGACTCCTAGAAAATTTGAATCCTGCACCTCGTTTGTTCCTGTGTTTGGAAAGTTCAAGTCTATTACTGAGCAGTCAGTCTTTCTTGCAGTCCATCGTTCTCTCTGGATAGTTTAGGCCCTTGACTCTCTGATACCATGGATGCCTAAGCTGGCCATACAGGGCTCACATTTTTTATGTTTTATTTGATGTGATGTGGGTTTCTTTGTGTGACACTTAAGGCAGAGGTCCTGATATAACTAAACGTGTTATGTGGCATATATATATATATATATATATATGTGTGTGTGTGTGTGTGTGTGTGTATATATATATATATATATATATATATATATATATATATATATGTGTGTGTATTTAGGGTAGAAAAATCCAATGAGGGTGAGGTAACTTGAATTTGTGAAGCAATTGTATTTGTTTATAAATTATGGACACTGATTATGGACAGTAATGGTGGAATATAATGTTCAAAGCATGGTGAACATGAATGTGTATAGATTTTGGCAGGATTTATATTTTAAAGGATTGATTAACACTGGAGGGTGCAAGGTCTGGTGCAGCTGTGCATGATAGCCAATCAGCTTCTAACTTCAGCTTGTTCAATTAGGCCCCTTTCACAGATGCTGTCCATTTGTCCATTTTTCATACATCGGCCCCTTTCACACAGGCGTTCCGTTCAGGTTCGCCTGTCAGTTTTTCAGGCGGACCTGAATGGACGCTCCATGCAGCCCTATGGAGCGGCAGATGTCAGCGGTGACATGTCCGCTCACATCTGCCACTTTCCGATCCGATCCTGTCCATGAAAACCAGACAGATGGAAACCCTAATTTCCATTCATCTGTGGAATCGGATCGGAGCTGATCAGATGAAAACGGACAGTCAGATCCCTTTTCATCCAATCTCCATAGAGGAGAGCAGATCTGTCTCTGCACAGTGAGCAGAGACGGATCTGTCATCTGCCTGCTCAGCGAGGATCAGTAGATCAATCCCTGCTGGAGTCCGCAAACGGACAAACCCGTGTAAAAGGGGCCTTCTGTTGACAGATGAAAAATGGACATCAATGCATCTCTATGGAAAAACTGATGTAAATGGATGATCATCCATTTACATCAGTTTACATCCATCACCCTTTTTTTTTTAAATTGATCAAAGCTCTATTTTTCTTCCATTCAAGAAATGGATTGGGCAAAAAATGGAGAAAAAATGATAAACGGTCAGTTTTCTTATCCGTTTTTGCATTGGTAGTGGATGTAAAAAAAAACAGATTAAAGACTGATGAGCATGGATGAAAAACGAATGAAAAACTGATGAGCACTGATGAAAACCTGATGAAATACTAATGAATAATTCATCCGTTTTGAAGTGACTGAACTGATGAAGTGAATGGTCCGTATGTGTCAGTTTTGACAGACTCCGCTGCTCACCGGGGATCCATCCCTTAATCCCCGCTGAGCCGGCGGATGACAGGTCAGTCTCTGCACTCTGTGAAGGAATGGATCTGTCAGAGCTCCGCTCTCCTCTATGGGGGATCGGATGAAAACAGACCGTCTGTCCGTTTTTCATCTGATCCGATCCGCCAGATGGATGAAAAAATAGGGTTTCCATCTGTCTGGATTTAGCGGATAGGAGCGGAGCGGATGTCAGAGGACATGTCACCGCTGACATTCATCGCTCCATAGAGGAGAATGGAGCGTCCGTTCAGGTCCGCCTGATAAACTGAACAGTCCTTACCTATGAAAAGGTCCTAAAGCTTTGACAAAAAATGGAAGCTGATTGGTTTCTATGCACCAGATTTTACACTCTTCGATTTTTGAAGCATTTGTGGTTAACACAAATTTTTGGAGTAGCAGCAAGGGTAATTTTATATTTACAGTTCGTTTCACATTTTTGTGTTCACAGGTGCACTTATTTTTATACTACCTGGTCCTGTTTCCACTACCCAGCTCAACAAACTTGGATCAAACAATAAAGGAGAAGGATGAAACCTTGGTTGGTGTCAGAATACAATCACTGGCAGGGGAAATGCCTTCATTTATATGGTTTACTATGGATGGGTGTATAACGTGGTGCTGATGAAGAGGTGGATACACCTGGAAATGGGCTTATTGGCTGTGCATGTTCCATGAGTGATGTTAGCGCCAGGCAGAGGAGGATGTTCCCTGTCATTGCGACCAATTTCCAAATGGACAGATGAATCCCAGTTTCTATACAGTGACAACCTAAGCCCTATACCATCTCTCACCCCTTGTGTGTAACATGGGCTTGTATAGCCTATAACGTGTATGGCTAGCCTTGGTCTGCAAGCAGTGAATCATTCTGGCCATATCCAGCAGCATCAGCCTCTACCTAGTTCTCTCTGGGCATTCTTCAACACAGAAGATTCAGTTCAAGATGCTCCCTCCAGGTAGGCTTCTTTTCTGGACAAACCCCCGAGCAGAACATTTGTACGGCTCCGTTCACTTTTGAGTTGGTCATTTTTTGAGCATTTTTTTTTGTTTGTTTTAAACTTGAACATTTTTTTTTTCCTCTTTAGCAGTGGTTCTCAACTCCTGTCCTTGGGATCCACTAACAGGCCAGGTTTGCAGGATAACTGAAATACATCACAGGTGAATAATTTTCTGCTCAGTGATTGCAGTATTCTAGTCTGCATCTCCCCAAGGTAATACTCAAAATCTGGCCTGTTGGTGGGTCCTGAGGACGGGAGTTGAGATCCACTGCTCTTTAGAATACAACTAAAGGCAACATACACATTTTAGTAAATCCTCATATAAATACCTGAAAGTTACGCATGGTAATAAACATAATAACTGAAATTATTATTTTCCCACCATATAGCTGCAATTGGGGTCTCTAATCCCCTCCACCAGTCTTCCTTTGCTATATAATGCTAGTGATGGTGGGAGGAGCTCTGCAGAGTTGGCATGTCATTTCCTTCCACTGTGCTAGAATCTGCATCTCCCACAGGGAACTACAATTCCCATGAGTCATCATGCCTTCTATCATGCTCAGTCTATTTTACATAACACACACCCAACTGCCAATCAATAGCTGGGTGTGTGTTATGTAAAACAGCACAAGTCAGTACAAGTTTTTTTTTAACTGTAAATCTGTTATATATTTTTTAAAAATGTCTTCATTGTAAGTTTTTACCTGCAGGTTCGTTTGCACACAGATTTTTCTATTAATTTGTATGCTTCTCTCTGCCTGTTCTCCTCTGGTAAACTGCAGAAGAAAAGCCAAGCTGGGAGCAGCCTGTATAGACACAGAGCAGTGGGCGTGCAAAGGCAGGACATAGGTAGGAGTGGGTGGGGGCTTCACGGAACGACCGTGGGGGGGTGGGAGTGGGCGGAGCCCCATCTGGACTTCTGTGGAGGTTGAAATGCCCGAGCTTTCCATGGACTGGTGGAGCACCTCCCCCAGTGATGCCAGGATGGCATGCTGTAGTCTCTTCAGAGAGGCAGAAGGCAAAAGGGGACAACGGTATTTAGAAACCGAGGAAGCAATGTTGTCTTATCATTAAAGGAAGTGGACATGAGAGCTTTCGGCTGCAGGGGACAAGGTAGATATTTCAAAATCCTTACTGTTTTTTTCAAAACAAGCAGTGAGAAGTTTAAGAGACTGTATAGTTACATAACATATTGATTTTTTCATTTTGACCATAGTTCTACTTTCATTTTAAGCAATTGGAAAGCTAGATACCAGCCATGAAACTGGACAAAATGTGTTAAACACCTCTTTTTCAAGTTTCTTGGAGGTGATCCTATTGAAGTATATTGGGGTCAAAACACAAGACCCTGCCCCTAAGGACGTTTATGCACCCTTTTGAGTGACAAGCTTCCAATATAATTTGAAATCCTACTGTCGAGCATTGAAGTGCTTCTGGTGAAGCTGCAAATAGTACTTCAAATCGCTTACAGTAGGTGTGAATGGAGCCTAATCCACAGAACATTGCATGCTGGCTATATCTGCAGCAGAGTCCAGAAGAGAAAAGAACACTCACCACCCCTCAGCTCACACCACCGAACAAACTCTTTTTATCGGCTGGAGTTGAAAGAAAATAAATCAGTTCTTTCTTTGGTTCTTCCCACACTGGGACAACTGGAACCTCTTCAATAGTAGCAGTTACAATAAGCAATCAATACAATGAGCTTAAAGGGGTTGTAAACCCTCATGGTTTTCACCTTAATGCATTCTATGCATTAAGTTGAAAAACCTTTTTTTGCAGCTGCCCCACAGAGCACCCCTTTTACTTACCTGAGCTCGTTCCCACGCCAGGGATGAGCCTAGGTGCTCCAGCCGCAGGCTTCGGTCCTCATTGGATAGATTAATAGCAGGGGAGCCATGGGCTCCCACTGTTGTCAATCAAGTCCAGTGACGCTGGAGCCAGGGACAGGGCCGAGTTCTGCTATCTGTGTCAATGGACACAGCAGCAGGATAAGGGAGTGCGCCCATATGAGTGCCCCCAGGGAAAGCGTTTCCCTGACGGGGCACTCGAGAAGAGGAGGATCGGGGCCACTCTGTGCAAAACCTCTGCCCAGAGCAGGTAAGTGTAACATGTCGTTATTTTTTTTTCATTCATTCATTCATTGTGAAATGACGTTGGCCGCTTCTCGTCGCTGCTGGGGGCCCCAGAGCGGCGATCGCAGATCACTCGTCTGCCGGGGAGTCGTGCCCCCCCCGATCGGGGTAAAGAGCCAATAAAATTGTCTCTTTACCACGTGACCGGCTGTGTCCAATCACAGCCTGTCACTACCGATCTTCTCGTGCACGCCGCTCTTGCGCGCCCCCGGAGGCGCGCAGTGCGGCGATCGGAGCTGAGGCTTGTCCCTTGGACAAAGCCCAGCTCCGATCCGTTTGAAGAGCCAATCGATTTGGCTCTTTATCACATGACCGGCTGTGTCAATCACAGCCGGTCATGTGATGTAAACAAACAGCGGTAACTAGCTGTTACTGCAGTTCTCCCTGTCACACACCGATCGTGTGTGACAGGGAGATTGCGGTAACAGCTCGTTACCGCCTACTGTACACCAAGCACATTGATCACCCCCCCAATAAAGAGCACCTGTCACCACCCCATCAAAGTACCTGTCACAGCCCATCAGAGTACCTGTCACCTGACCATCTGAGTACCCGCGTACCTGTCACCATCCCATCTGAGTACCCGAGTACCTGTCACCTGCCCATCTGAGTACCTGAGTACCTGTCACCTGCCCATCAGAATACCTGTCACCTGTCCATCAGAGTACCCGAGTACCTGTCACCTGCCCATCTGAGTACCCGAGTACCTGTCACCATCCCATCTGAGTACCCGAGTACCTGTCACCTGCCCATCTGAGTACCCGAGTACCTGTCACCTGCCCATCAGAGTACCTGTCACCAGACCATCAGAGTACCCGAATACCTGTCACCAGACCATCAGAGTACCCAAGTACCTGTTACCTGCCCATCAGAGTACCCAAGTACCTGTCACCTGCCCATCAGAGTTCCTGTCACCTGCCCATCAGAGTATCCGAGTACCTGTCACCAGCCCATCAGAGTACCCGAGGACTTGTCACCTGCCCATCAGCGTACCCGAGTACCTGTCACCTGCCCATCAGAGTATCTGTCACCAGCCAATCAGCGTACCAGAGTACCTGTCACCAGCCCATCTGAGTACCCAAGTGCCTGTAACCAGCCCATCAGAGTAGCCGAGTACCTGTCACCTGCACATAAAAGAGAACCTGAGTACCTGTCACCAGCCCGGCAAAGTACCCATCACCTGCCCATTAGAGTACCTGAATACCTGTCACCAGACCATCAGCCTACCAGAGTACCTGTTTCCGGCCCATCTGAGTACCCAAGTACCTGTCACCAGCCCATCAGCATACCCGAGTACCTGTCACCTGCCCACCTGAGTACCCGAGTACCTGTCACCTGCCCACCTGAGTACCCGAGTACCTGTCACCAGCCCATCAGAGTACCCGAGTACCCGTCACCTGCCCTTCAGATTACCTGAGTACCTGTCACCAACCCATCTGAGTAACCGAGTACCTATCTGCAGTACCCAAGTACCTTTTACCAATCCATCAGATTACCCATCTCCAGCCCATCAAAGTACCCAAGTACCTATCTGCAGCCCATCAGAATACCTGAGTACCTATCTGCAGCCCATGCCTCATAGAATATACCTCGGGTGTTTGCTTTCCAAAATGGGGTCATTTTGGGGGTAATTCCACTGTCCTGGTACCCCGGGGCCTTCAAAAGTGTGATAGGTATGAATGAAATTATGTGTAATTTATGCTCCTAGAACGCCTGACGGTGCTCCCTGCATGTTCGGCCTCTGTATGTGGCCAGGGTGTGAAAAAGTCTCACACATGTGGTATCGCCATACTCAGGACGAGTAGCAGAATATATTTGGGGGGGGGGGGGTAATTTTTTGCTATGTGCATGCTATGTGTTAGAAATATCTTATAAATTGACCACTTTGTGTAAAAATAAAAGCCTTTTCATTTTCTTTCCATGTTTTTCAAAATCTTGTGAAAAAAATGAACCATTCAAAAGACTCATAATGCCTCATAGATTATACCTTGGGGTGTTTGCTTTGCAAAATGGGGTAATTTTGTGGGTAATTCCATTGTCCTGGTGCTCCAGGGCCTTCAAAAGTGTAATGGGTCTTTAGGAAATTAGATGTGAAATTTCTGCTCCTAGAATGCATGACGGTGCTCCCTGCATGTTGGACATCTCTATGTGGCCAGGCTGTGTAAAAGTCTCACACATGTGGTATTGCCATACTCAGGATGAGTAGCAGAATATATTTTGGGGGGCAATTTTTGCTATGTGCATGCTATATGTTCGAAATAACTTATAAATTGACCACTTTGTGTAAAAATAAAAGCATTTTCATTTTCTTTCCACATTTTTCGAAGACTTGTGGAAAAAAATGAACCATTCAAAAGACTCATAATGTCCCATAGATTATACCCTGGGGTGTTTGCTTTCCAAAATGGGGTCATTTTGTGGGTAATTCCATTGTCCTGGTGCTCCAGGGCCTTCAAAAGTGTAATAGGTCATTAGGAAATTAGATGTGAAAATTCTGCTCCTAGAATGCATGACAGTGCTCCCTGCATGTTTGACCTCTCTATGTGGCCAGGCTGTGAAAAAGTCTCACACATGTGGCATCGCCATACTCGGGGACAGTAGCAGAATGTATTTTGGGGTGTAATTGGAAGTATGCATATGCTGTGTGTGAGAAATAACTCGTTGTTATGACAAGTTTGTGCAAAAAAAAATAAAAAATAATAATTTCTTAATTTTCCCAAGAATTGTGGGAAAAAAGTACAACTAAGCTTTAGTATCGTTTTAAAAGAACAAATGCCCAGGCTGGCTAAATCCTAGCTGCTAATGCAAACTAGGGACTCTTCAGCCTAAAGTGGATGTTTAGGCCTCTGTAAACAACTGGCCCCTACTGTCTGTACTACAATGTCCAACACATGGGAATGCACCATCATCAAGGGGGCAGCTGTAAGAACCCAAAAGAGGCAACCAGCCCCCAGAGTATGTACAGAAGAAGATGGTTACATGGGGTAGGACCTGTAGGAGCAGATTAGTGCAGGGGAAGAAGATAACATTGGATCTACTGGGATTGCAAGCATATCTATGCAGCTGTCTTGGTCAGGGGTCAGGCTCTAACCCCAGACCAGTAGCTACAGCCTCCCATGACCAGCTGGATAAGAGCAGCGGCAGATCACCCTGGCCAATGCCACAAGCTCTCAGAGGTGTGGATTCTATGCACTAACCAGTGTTCACCAGATCTCCTGATGGTTAGGACAGGTTTTGCTGCGTGTTAGTCCCAGGTCACAGCCTTCAGGATTGCCGCACCAGGAGGTGAGCAAGTTGGGGTTCAGTAGCAGATATCGCAGGTAGAGATTAAGCAGAAGTGTAGTCAGTAAACAAGCCAAAAGTCAGTAACAAGTGGTCACAGGTTGGGATAAAGCAGAAGCTTAGTCGAGGAACAAGCAAAAGGTCAGTAATGAGTGGTAGTGGAGAAACAGACAGCAGTAGGAGCGACAAGAATGAAATATTGGCTAGAGCGAGCACAATTATCTGGCAAACAGGAAGTGCAAAGACATGGCTAAAATATGAAGTTCATGGGGGGGAGCAAAGGGTTCAAGAGAAATAAGGTTCAATGCAAGATCATTCAAGGAATTGTACAGGGAGCTGTCCAGCATCCCAGGTGGCTTGGCAAGAAGAGACATTGCCAGAGACAGCAGAGGTCGCAAGTTCAGAACAAGAGGTAAAGGGTACATGAACTGTGTTTTTCTGGTGAAGGGAGAAGTTCTTCTTTAAGGCAAGGTCTCTACACTTGAGATCATTACCAACAGCTTTCATCCAAATCCTTGCTTCATTATGTAGTGAACCGCTGATCCAGAAGGGAACTCCAGACCTGTATGTTTGTGCCAACATAAATGCTAAAAAAGTTAAATAACAGCTTCATTATACCAATCCTGTCTATTAACCAAATTCACTGATGCTTGAAACAACAAGATCTGACAGATCTTATTATTTTATGATTTGTGGATAAAAAGCAGAGACTCTCAGAGAAAATCTACCAAGGGAAGGGTGTAGGCCTGAGATTCAGCACTCTTCAAATAAATAATATTGCGATTTAAGTTTAACATTGCCGTGCGTGCTGCCTTCTAGCTATTCCCAGGTGACTGCACACTGAGGATGCAGAGCTCACACATAAATATACCATCCACATTTGTTACCGACAGCCACTTTTAGATTATTGTACCCTTTGTGCAGCAGAAAGGGAGATAATTGTGGTTCATTTTTTTTTAACTCAACACAGCATCCATTTACTATTATTTAATACAATAATATCATAAAATTTGACCTTCATCTATTCCTAAACAGCAAGAATGTTATTTTTTTTCAGGCAGAATATTATGCGAATGGTGTATTTAGATTAGATGAGTTATAATGGAAAAAATACCTTTTTAAAATGATCTTATCTAGATAAGAAAGTAATATTTTTTTTATTTATTTCAGGTGCTTTTATAGCGCAGTCAATTTACGCATTGCTTTACACATATATTATACATTCACATCAGTCTCTACCCTCAAGAAGCTTACAATCTAAGGTAGAAAACTGCTTGATCAGAATGATCCAGCACATCCCGCTGATACCTTAAATTTATCATTTTCTATTTTGTGGAGAACTCTATTCTTAGGGCTTGTTCTGACAAGCATTTGTCTTGCCTCCCCTCCCAAAAAGCCAGGGTGGATCGTAGTTCAAAGGCTGTTTGACAGGTGGTGAGGAGGCGATACACTAATTGCATGTAGTTGCAGAAATGGGTCATTTTCAGCGACAGTACTCACTGCCAAATACGACCCGCAGTTCAGTTTTTGCCATGGCATGCATGCAGTCCAGATCGGCTGCATGCCTCTTTTTTTAACCACTTCAGCCCCGGAAGGACTTACCCACTTCCTGGCCAGAGCACTTTTTGCGATACGGCACTGCGTTGCTTTAACTGACAATTGCGTGTTCATGCGACGTTGTACCCAAACAAAATTGATATCCTTCTTTCCCCCACATATAGAGCTTTTTTTTGGTGGTATTTGATCACCTCTGTGTTTTTATATTTTTTGCGCTGTAAACAAAGAGTGACCATTTTGAAAGAAAAACATTTTTTTTTTTTACTTTTTTCTATAATAAATATCCAAAAAAAATATAAAAAAACAAATGTGCTCCTCAGTTTAGGCCGATGTGTGTTGAGTTATTTACTTTAAGGTCATCACAAAGGACAAGGGAGCACTCTGTACGTCTAGAAGAAAAATGATTTCATCTCCAAATACGGAAAGGTTTCTTCACAGTAAGAGCTGTGAAAATGTGGAATAGACTCCCTCTAGAGGTGGTTTTGGCCAGCACGGTTGATTGCTTTAAAAAAGGCCTGGATTTTTTCCTTAAAGTGGTAGTAAACACTCCTATCATTTTCAGCCAAGGAAGCTGCCATCTTGGCCTCTGTTTAATCTACAACTGCCATGATGCTGCACATGTGATCAGCTATGACACCAGCCATTGGATGGTTAGACAGTATGGTGTAGAGCACAACCAATGGGAGTGTTACATTTCCGGCACATGCCGGAAATGTGACTGGTTTTTAACCTGTTAAATGCATGGGTTTACTACCGCTTTAATGTAAATAATATAAGTGGGTACTAACATTTTTAGGTAAAGTTTATCCAGGGTGAATCTGATTGCCTCTCGGGGGGATCAGGAAGGAAATTGTTTCCCCGGCTATAGCAAATTGGATCATGCTTTGCTGGGGTTTTTTGCCTTCCTCTGGATCAACTGTGGGTGAAGGATTGAATATGGTTATATATCATTTTTCTATTTTTTTTTTTTTGGTTGAACAAGATGGACTTGTGTCTTTTTTCAACCTGACTAACTATGTATATTCTTCTACATATTTTTGATAAAAAAAATCGCAATAGGTGTATATTGATTGGGTTGCGCAAAAGTTATCTCGTCTACAAACTATGGGAATAGATTTATGGTATTTTCATTATTATTATTTTATTTTTTTTTACTGGTAATGGCGATGATCTGCGATTTTTATCGGGACATTGCGACATGGACAGATTGGACACTTTTGACACTTTTTTGGGACCAATAACATTTATACAGCGATCAAAGCTTTAAATAGCCACTGATTACTGTATAAATGTCATTGACAGGTTAGCTGTGTTCCCTAGGGAGGTGTTCCTAACTGTGGGGGGAGTGTAGTGACTGGGAGTAGAGAGAGAATGCTGTTCCCAATCTCCCTCCACTTCCCTGTCAGAACGAGGATCTGTTGATTTACATCAACAGATCCCCATTCTGGCTCTGTGAGGAGCAATCGCAGGTGTCCGGCGGACATTGCGCCCGCTGGTCATGTGCATCGGCTTCAGAGATGTGCAGTGCGCGCCTCCTACAGTCTCTTAAAGCGCCGCCGTACAGCTATGGCGATTTTTTGCGCAATAGAGCCACCCTGCCGCCGTCTGACGGTGGCTGGACGGCAAGTGGTTATTTGGGCGGTCTAGGGGCAGTAAAACTGTTGCTCAACCGACTGAACAGGCAGCTAGGGGGCAGTAAAAGAAAACAAGGCCTTACAATGTCCAGTTAGATTAGTAGGAATGAGGACATGAATGTAGAGATGAAAATGAATAAGTTAAAGCTGAACTTAAAGCGGAGTTCCACCCACAATTGGAACTTACGCCCATCTGATTCCTCTTCTTCGGTGCCACATTTGGCACCTTTCGGGTCCAAAAAGAGTCAAAGGGAGCAATTCAAAAATTACAAAATAAATGGTAAAGTCATAATAAAAATTCCATAAAAATTGTTGTGGATGAAAAAATCCTCATTGATGAGAAAAACACATACAATCAGCATATTAAGATGTCAAAGGAAGGGGCTGAACCAATATGGGGTGTGTACTCGTTTGCCGTGCCGCTCCATCTACCAGCGGGAAGACTGATGCCTGCAAAGATAAGAATGAAAGAGAAAGTGCACCGGCCTCTAGTGCAACACTGTTTATTGGATTCAATTAAAATCAATAAAGTAAAAATGAACACTCACATTGTGTTGGTATGATAAGAGCGTGTCTGTATAAGGCTGTTTTTGGCTCTCCTGAGTTCAGGATTCAAAGCTGGATGATCCAAGGTAAGCTGACGGTCTCTGTCTTTGATGTAGCTATGAGCAGTCGCCGACAAGCTGCACGAAAGCCGTCTGCTCATAGCGAGGGTCCTGAGAGGGCAGGAGGGCTCCACAGGGATACACGTTAACATGACCCTCAAACAAAGCCAGCTGGTATCAGACTCCAGTGGTAGCTAAGGCTGACCATAGCTACATCAAAGACAGAGACTGTCAGCTTGCCTTGTATCCAGCTTTGAAACCTGAACTCAGGAGAGCCACAACAGCCTTATACAGACACACTTTTATTATACCAACACAATGCAAGTGAACTATTCCAGCAGCTCAGCTGCCTCCTCCTCCCTCCTCCTTCCCCTGCCGTAGGGTCAGTAGGCGAGAGACATGGAACCTCGCGCATGCGCAGTAGGGTTCCTCCTGGCGTGAAGCCGTAATGTTACACTGCCAGGTTCCCTTACCTGCAATGGCGGCTGCAGCACCCAACAGCTGATGCAAACATCACCTGCGGTGCCGACATCGCTCGACTCCAGGACAGGTAAGTGTCCTATTATTAAAAGTCAGCAGCTACAGTATGTGTAGCTGCTGACTTTTAATTTTTGCAGGGAAGCGCGGACCTCCGTTTCAAGGTGGGAAAAAAAGAGGGGGGTCACCCTCCCCACTGCAAGATGTAACTGTTTGTTTTGCTTGGGGATGATGAATAAGGTGATATACATTTACTTACTTTATTCCAGGCTTTCTTGACCTCCACTGTCCTATACACTGGAATGTGGATGGGCATTATTCATCATCCTGTACAATGCAGGACTGCTGGTCCTGCATTATACAGGATTGTATCAGAGAGGTGTAACCAGAGGACTGGGGGTGTCAGTCACAAAAAGAGGAGGAAGCCTGAAGGTGTTTGGAATAAGGGAAGTATATATCACCTTTATCATCCCCTAGGCAACAGGAAAAGTTAATCCTTGCAGAATGGAGAAGAGACTGCAAGGATTAATCTGCCTGAAGTTGGCATTAGTATATCTAAAGACATTTTTTTTTTTAGTTATGGATAGAGCAGCGGGGATTTATAACCCCTGTAAGGTGTAACTCTCACTAAAGTGTGTCTAATCTACAGGGAGTTGAAGGAAATCTCCCTATTCACCAACCAAAATGACAAACAATTGCTATCCAGGGTTTTAGCCACCCCTTACCCTATCAAAAAGTGCTGGCTTTAGATACACCTTAATTATCAGGATGGGTTTTTGTAAGTAACTGTCATCACATCAGGACTTCAGTTGATCTAACCTCCCTGCACTCAACTCTCTCCGTAAAGTAAACATGCAGGGATTCTTTACTGGTTGTTTTTTACTCCGGCTGCGCCCCCTGCTGCTATCATTTTCTAGGCAAGAATGACGTGTCCCCATCCTTTTGGAATACCACATCACAGATCTCAGAAGGCTTCAAAGGGAAATACAGAGAACAGTTCCCTGACCGGTCCTGGCATCAGGGGCTGGTCGCCTGCAGCCAGCTCCTGATGACTGAGGTGGACCAATCTAGTGACGTGGGAGCCAGGCTGTGACACCTCAGCAGGACAATTCTGGATTTGATGGACAGGTGTATATGTGAATAAAGGACGACCCTGAATAATGAGTAAGACTGTTTAAAATTAGAGGGGGTTCAAGAGTCAGATCCACTGACAATGTTAACGTGACCCCTTCATACAGATAATGCTATATCAGTCCTGCAGCACTTATCATTCAAAAATGCAATGTACATTGTGCTCATTGCAGTAAGAAAGATTGAACAAATAAATGAGCTGCCTACTTTAGGTGAAGGGTTATTTTAATTGGTTAGTATGAGAAACTTAAATTGCCTTTTGAAGAGCTCTTAAGTCCAATATGAATGGGAAGTTTTATTCAAGTAGTTAGAAAACTCAACCACAGCCTGAAAATTGTTTTATTTTTCTGTGCAACTTAACCTTGAGTCTGTGTTCTTATGCTATATTGCATTACTACTAAGAAAGAACATAAGAGTGTCAGAGAGTTTGCTCCTAGTACTTGCACACACCTGAATGTCAAAGCTGCTTACAAATATGCTACACTCCATATAGGCATCAAAACAAATATGTTTCTGTCTGGATTGGAAGTTAAGACCCTATTTTAGTTTGGTGAAGGCCCTTTAGCTTGAGCCAAAGCCCCAGCTGATTCTACTCAACTCATCCAGCTCTATATTTCCTGAAGACATTAGCACCGGGTGGGATGGTGGGATGGTGGGAAAAGTTACTTTATGAGAACCTGTACTTTATGCAAAGCAAAGGTATTCCTGATCGACTTTAGAAAAGAGACCCTAAGCATATAAGGTGTGCTTACAAATGTTGCCCTAATCCCCTCCATTTTAGTGTAGCATCAGAAATGATGTTCTATAATTGAAGGAAAAATATGGGGCAAGGACGGTGTTCCACCAAGATTTTCTTTGGAGAAGGACTTCTAGAGATGATGCATTACCAGATGCATCAACCAAAGGTGCAGACTCCCAGAGGATGATATGGCGGTCTCTCAAGATGCAATGGACCATACATGTGAAAGCCAATGCTTTTTCTGCAAAGGATGTAGTGAAGTCTTAGACATCCCATTCCAATAACCTTGGGCCAGTCAGTGTTAATTTTGGCATAAAATTTCAATTTAGTTTTAGTCATAGTCTTTTGACTAAAATGCCATTTTAGTTGCATTTTAGTCATCTACAATTGTTTTTGTTTTAGTCATAGTTAGTTAGAGACCTGCTGATAAAGGGGGAGGGTTTGTTGTCTTATCTAAAGAATTTTACAATGCTCAGCTAAAAGAAATGCTGTCAGAGGAGGAAACTTACAAAAAGTTGGATAGAGACCCCACCGCACAATACAGAGAAGAATTATTAACCCTTGTTGACTCAGGATATCAATCAGGTATACTCACTCATAAAGAAAGGAAATATGTAACTCCAAGTAGTTGCCGCATCCCCACTATCTATACCCTCCCAAAAATTCATAAGGACCCAACCAACCCCCCATCCAGGCCTATAGTGAATGGGATTGGTTCTGTTACATCTAGGATGGGACAATACTTAGATCACTTTCTTCAGTTGAGTGTACTGGGGACAAAACTTTCTACAACTTTTGAAAAATGTGTCCGTTACAGAGGACACTAAATTGTATTTGGTCACCGCTGACCTGTCCTCTTTATATATGGTGATTCAGCATGACAATGCTCTATTAGCCCTCAATTGGGTCTTGAGTCAAAGGGATGATCTTCCCCATGCCCAGAAAATATTTTTACGTAATGCTCTTGATTTTTGCTTATCCCATAATTATTTTTGGTTTGATGGCCACTTTTTCACCCAGAAGAGAGTAGTCTCAATGGGTGCCAAGTTTGCGCCCAGTATTGAGAACCTCTTCATGGGTGAATGGGAGGATAAATTTGTGTTTGCTAATAGGAGAAATTAATTGGTCTTTTATAGACGATTCATTGACGATTTATTCTTCATATGAGAAGGTTCAGAAGCTTCATTATGTGAGTATATACGCTATTTGAATGAAAACTAAAATAATACCCAATTAATGAGCCAATGGAGCAAGGAACGGAAGGGATTAATTACCTTGATGTCACTGTTTTTAGACGTAATAATAGTGTAGAAACAAAGGTATTTTTTAAACCCACTTATAGAAATGGCTACCTTCCTCTGCAGAGTGGGCATCACCCCCTCTGGTTAAGGAACATCCCCAAAGGCCAGATTACGAGAGTAAGGAGAAATTGCTTCAATTTAAATGACTTTCTCTTTGTCTCAAATCATTAAAAAGAGATTTGAAGAAAAGGGCTCCAATCCACAACACTTGAAGACTATAATAGGGGAGGTATCAGAACTCTCCCAGGAGACTATTTTAAGTGACAGAATACCCGCTAGTAATGATAATAGTAACGAGTGGGGTTTTATATCTTGATTTCACTTACAGTACAAAGTGGTGTAAAATATTTTTAGAAAACACTGGCATATTTTACATATGGATAAGACATTGCAACCAGTGCTTCCCAATACCCCAAAATTCATTTATAGGAAGGCCCCTGGTTTTGGTGACAGGGTGGTTAAAAATGTACTTGATCCACCAACCAGACCTCCATTCTTTTTGGGATCATGATGGTTTTATTGCATGCAAAAGGTGTAAGGCGCGCAAAAAGGTCACCACAATTATGAGGGGTTTGGAGAATTTCACCTCTACGAGCAATGGTAAAGAGTTCATCACATGGAACACCACCCACGTGGTATACGCATTAGAGTGTCCATGTGGGTTGATGTACATAGCGCCTACGAAAAGGCCATTGAAAACAAGAAATGCGGAACATATAAAAAATATTAAAGTGGGTTTCAAAGACCATAGCGTTTCTTTACACTTTAAATTATGCTATTACCAGGATCCATTGGGCTTGAAATTTTGGGGGATAGATCACATTAAATCTGCTTGGAGGGGCTCTAATTTAGTTAGAGAATTATCCAAACGTGAGACCAAATGTATCTATCTCACTGATTCTCTTACACCTAAAGGGTTAAATGTCGAACTCGACATAAACTATTTTATTAGTGATACATAGGATATATTTATTGCCATCTAATATTACATTGCAGGTGTATTATAATTAGAGGTTCCTAATCTTGGTTGGAAAAATCGATATAAGTACTGTATATGCTTAAAGATTTTACACTTATTAATTTTAAATGTACTATTGCCTATTTTAAAGTTGTTTAAACAACATCAAGATTAATTTTATTTAATATTGTATTGTTAATACTACCAATAACTTATGAACTGTCTTGAGGGTTTATGAAATGCCATTGATGTTTATATGTATTTTTGTTTGTGTCGTATGTTGTATATATCTTGCAAGAGATTTTACAAATAACCTATACTGGGTAATATCTGGGTTTGCTAACCTATGGCGGTGAAGGTGTTAATGAGATCTATGGGAGGGATCCATCTCCTGGCTGTGATCACTGTGGGCGTGCACAGCTTTGCAGCTGAGCGGTGGGTGTGATGGTTTTGGATCCTTCCTGTATGTAGGCTATTTTAACCCAGAATGCTGCACCGTTAGGTCATGCCCTCAGTAGAAGTCAGGGTGACAAAACATAATATGGCGTGACCAAGGGGTGTCTGGAAGGGAGGATAGTGTGTCACGAGTGGAGAGGATTAGCACGAGTCTGTCTAAGCAGTGGATGCACAAGATAGAGGACGGCGTCACCTCCTGAATAGAGTTGAGCGAACACCCGGATGTTCGGGTTCGGCCGAACTTCGCGGAAACGTTGGGGTTCGGTACCGAACATTACCCAAACTTGACCCCGGACCCCGAACCCCATTGAAGTCAATGGGGACCCGAACTTTTCGGCACAAAAATGGCTGTAAAAAAGTCCTGGAAAGTGCTAGAGGGCTGCAAAAGGAAGAAAAATAGGAGATGTTATTCGATCTGCAATCTGTCCCTCAAAGCAGTAGTAATCTCAACCTAGTCCAGTATCAGATCATCCTGTAATAAGATCGTTCTGTAATGCAGGATGAGAGATCGTTCTGTAATCAGATCGTTCTGTAATGCAGGATGAGATGTTATTAGATCTGCAATCTTTCCCTCAAAGCAGTAGCAGTAATCTCTACCTAGTTATCAGATCTGCATTCTGTCGCTCACAGCAGTAGTAGTAATCTCTACCTAGTTATTAGATCTGCAATCTGTCCCTCACAATCTGTCCCTCACAGCGCCAGCAGCATCCTCTCCCTACACTAACCTGTGAGCATGTGACATGCAGCACTGTGACTCCAGCCTCATATAGAGGCTAGGTCACATGATGTACTGGCCAATCACAGCCATGCCATTAGTAGGCATGGCTGTGATGGCTTCTAGGGAAAACCAGTGAAATGCTTGTTGATTGGCTGCCCTGCAGCTATTCAACATGTGTGATAAAATACCAGAACCCGAACCTTTTTCTCAAACGTTCGGGTTCGGGACACGGACACCCGAAAGTTCGGCACGGGTCCTGAACAGTGACAGATTGATCTATACTACTTTCTGTTTTAAATTTTGTATCTTGTAAGTGTAATCATAAGGGGTTGGTTCTTCTAACAATAACAATAAACTAGTTGAAAGGAGATCATGCTATGTGGAGTGTTTCTCGACTAAAGTCTTTTAGTCATCTAAAATCTAATGGGTCTAGTTAAATTGTAATGCAATATTCAAGCATAACTTCCAAACTCATTATATACTCCTGGAGTAAAAAAAAAAAATCTAATATGTTATTTATGTCATTAAGGTTTAAACAAACTACTGTCTGAGGAGGCCTGTAATGCTGCACAGTGCTCTAGATGGTGGTCTGACGAGGCCTGTAATGCTGCACAGTGCTCTGGATGGTGGCTTGAGGAGACCTGTAATGCGCAGTGCTCTGGATGCTTGTGGTCAAAGGAGGCCTGTAATGCACAATGCTCTGGATGCTGGTGGTCTGAGGAGGCCTGTAATGCACAGTGCTCTGGGCAATCGTAAGTAGGAACTTTCAGGAGGCCTGTAATGCAGAGTGCTCTGGACAGTCTTCTGAGGAGTCATGTAATGCTGCCCAGTGCTAAGCATGCTACGTTTACTGCTTGCAACCTTGCTTGCTGGGAGAGGAAGCACTCACGAGCTCTACAGGCAGAGCTCCAATGAAAACCGTGGGTAAACGTCCCTCCCTCACATTTTCCTTTAGCTTTTGTTCATTGACAAAAATGGAATTGATTTTCGTCAGTTTTCATCAATTGATGAAAATGTGTGGTACATTTCATTTTGTTTTCATAACTGGACATATGCTGCTGACAAAAATTATGACGAAAAAACGGGCCCTTACAAACCGTTTTTGTTTGTAGAAAATGTAATAGAGTCTCAACATACTGCTAAATCGCACCCAATATTTCTGTTTAATTTGATACTTACAAAGGCTTATGCACTTTCCCTTTGCACTCTGGCAGCACTTAGGTCTGGATATTGGGCATTCATACATCAGTATTGGGGGAGTGATAATATTGGTGTAGCCATGTCTCCCCTTAGGGGTGGCTGAGTGTTGTGGTTCACCTGCTCACACTGGGGTGCCGAGAGAATTAGTTGATCATTTACACGGGACCACTATATACAGCTCAGTACACACACCACTTCTTGTCCTCCAGTACTTCACTTGCTCCAGTTAGACTTCTTCACTTGCTTCTCTAAACTCCAGTTCTTCTCTCCTGCACATTACTTCTTCCAGGCCCAGATGGAAATTTACTAGGTCTTCTCTGTTCCTACAGCCTGACTAGCACATGGTGAGGCCTGCCATGCTGTGCGCAGGGCCTCAGAACCACAGATTACAGGTAGGGACAGTTGGTCCCCATGTGTGTAGATACACTGCTGTGCTAGCCGGCCTGATGGACTACTACTCCCCACCAATCCTCTTGCTTCAGGCCCTGTCAGCCACTCCAGCTGCATTGGCCTTACACACTGCCTCCATGACACCACAGTCCCTTACTGACTTCTGCATCCTTTGTAGATCGTCTCTCACCCCAATCCCTTCTGGCATGCCTCTACTGTTTCCCAGAGTGTGTGCCACTCACCGACCACCGGTGGACTGAGTTTCTCCAATAGCACTGTCTGTTGCTCTTCTGCTCCCTTGTGCTGCTCCAGGATCTCCCTTTCCTCCTGGCTGCACTTGAGCCCAGGCCTCAAGGTCACCCCCCAAGACTGCAGTATTTGAGGCCTGCCCCCTGCCAGTCCAGATTGGGGATTGGTCAGGACTCCTTAGAATACTCCAGATGGCTACACCTCCCTCCCAGCTCTCTGTCCAGAAACCTTCCACACATTTCTGGAAAGAAGTGGGAAGGTCTGGTGACCTCATCTGTGATTCACTCAATCATACCTGAGCCCTCCAAGCCCAGAAACAAAACAATCAGGCCTGCACACCAATCAGGCCTGATTTAAATTTTCCTCACTTGATAAAAATCCATTCCCACTAGCTCCTACCAAGCAGGGGGCGCTACAATAGCTAATGCCCCAAACCTTGCAAAGCAGCCTGCAGAAGGTTTTGTTGTGGCCCAAACAAGTTTGTCTACCATAAAATCACAAGCAATAACTGTGTGTAAAGTGTATCTACAAGAAAAACCTTTTTTTTCTTCTTGATAGATTGTAGATAGTGTAGAGATTCCCCCTCTATACTGGTGACCATTGTCACTGATAAAAAAAGAGAGATATGGTTCCCAAAACAAAAGAGAAGGTGAATTAATTCTGCAGTCCCATCCTCAGAGGGGACATCACACATTACCCCCAGGTACCCCTAGCTAGCCCAAAGTCTGCCATCCAGTAGCACAGTTCCGTGCACACTGAGAATTCAGGCTCAGACTAGGGGATGTCTTTTTAGAATTCTTGGAGAACCAACTTGAAACAGGAAAGGAGTTCAGGGGCTCAGAACACTCCAAAATAATCAATAGGAGGACAAACCTCTAGTACAATTCTTCCTTATAGCAGACACACATTAAAAGTCCCACAGTAGGTTTTGCTTGCAATGTTCCAGTAGCTGATTGCCACCCAGCTTCCACAGTAGTTCCTCAGTGAAGGAGATAAAAGAACCTTCTCCAGACCAGGACTTCAGAACAGTGCCTTCCAGTAATAATTATTTTTGTAACATTCTCCAAGCCCTCAGCCCAGCACCTGCAGAGGGCCAAACTGCAATTCTTGACCCAGTATAGCTGCCTGCCAGGGGCAGAAGAAAATGGAACCCTCCTAGCAGAGGAAGAACCCACTGGAAAGCAAACTCCACACACTCTGCTAAGAGCTGTTTAGTGTTGGGCTGTTGGTTCCCCTTTCCCCTTTTTTTGCTTGGTGCTTCCAGTCCAGATGCGATGGGCAGTTGCCTATTCTTCCCCCCTCTTTTGTTCGCAGTGCTGACTCCTTAGGAATGTACTTGAACCCCTGCCAGAGGCACCGACCTTATTTCACCTATGCTGTTATAACTGCTTTACTAAGTTTACAGCTTTTTATGTTTAGATTAGTATGTTCTCCTAGGATCCCTGATTCTTGCATCTCCACCATTGACTTCTCACCGTTACTAGCCACCCCCCGCCCCCGTTAGGGAGGCTCCCTAACTGGGTACTTGGTGCTCAGCTAGGGACCCCAGTGTTATGCACTTTGTAGACCATCCCCTTTCTCTCTCCTTGCTTTGCCCCTCGTCTTTCCCCTAGCCCACCTATTGTCTTCCTCTCTTTTTTCTCCTTGTCCCATCAGTGGTTTCTGTTAATCTCACCCGGGGCACTTTGTGCAGTTCTTACCTGTCTGGCCACCTGCACACTCAATTTTACTGCAGCTTGCCATGGGCCACCTCAAGGTCACCTCCCTCAATGTGCGAGGTCTAAATGTCCCAGAGAAATGCTCTCGGCTGTTGGCTGATCTATGAAAGTTTAAAACCCAAGTTGTATTTCTGCAAGAAACGCACCTCTCACACACAGACGTTTTTACAGCTGCGTTTTTGTGCTTTTTTTACAGCTTAAAAACGCCTCTCCATGTTATTCAATGACCTTATACATACACAGATGTTTTTGAGCTGTAAATGGCATAGGCGTTTCTAAGCTCCAAAAAAAACCCAGGACCAGCGTGTTCTGAAGCTCCAGCGCTAGCGCTGTTTTGACGATGACGTTGGTAAAAGCTCAAAAACGTGGCTTAACGTTGTATACACAGCATTAAGCCTCCTCAGGCATTTCTATTTCTCTATTCAAAATCAATGGTTCCCTATGGGAGCCCATTAATTTGAATAGAAGTCACACCAGAAGACGGATCATGATGATCTGACTTGCGGTGCGACTTGTGTGCTGAGGATCTTGTGATTTCTATTCAAATCAATGGGCTCCCATAAGGAACAAATGATTTTGAATAGAGACAGAGAAACGCAGTGGCGGCTGGTTTTAGAATGGGGGGGTCAGGCCCCGCCCTTCCATTTTGACCCCCCCTACTTCTAATAAGCCACACCCCTTATAGAATCCACCCACTACGTCCACTGTATTCCACATGTTGTGTCAGGAGTACACTGCTCAGCATCACAGGAAACAGTATACAGCTTAGCATCACAGGACACAGTACACAGCTCAGCATCACAGGACACAGTATAAAGCTCAGCATCACAGGACACAGTATACAGCTCAGCATCACAGGACACATTATACAGCTCAGCATTACAGGACACAGTATACAGCTCAGCATCACAGGACACGGTATACAGCTCATCATCACAGGACACGGTATACAGCTCATCATCACAGGACACGGTATACAGCTCAGCATCACAGGACACAGTAAACAGCTCAGCATCACAGGACACAGTATACAGCTCAGCATCACAGGTGGGGTATATAGCAGCCAGTATCACAGGACACAGTATAGAGCCCCAGCATCACAGGTGGGGTATATAGCAGCCAGTATCACAGGACACAGTATAGAGCCCCAGCATCACAGGTAGGGGTATATAGCAGCCAGTATCATAGGTGGGGCAATTGCAGCCAATAACACAGGTATGGGTAAATTGCAGCCAATATCACAGGTGAGGGAAAATTGCAGCCAGTATCACAGGTGGGGTAAATTGCAGCCAATATCACAGGTGTGGGTAAATTGCAGCCAATATCACAGGTGGGGTACATTGCAGCCAATATCACAGATGGGGTACTTTGCAGCCAATATCACAGGTAGGGTACTTTGCAGCCAATACCACAGGTGGGGTACTTTGCAGCCAATATCTCAGGTGGAAAACTTTGTAGCCAATATCACAGGCGGGGTACTTTGCAGCCAATATCACAGGTGGGGGTACATTGCAAAAAGTATCACAGGTGGGGGGAAATTGCAGCCAGTATCACAGGTTGGGTAAATTACAGCCAATATCACAGCTGGGGTACTTTGCAGCCAATATCACAGATGGGGTACTTTGCAGCCAATATCACAGGTAGGGTACTTTGCAGCCAATATCTCAGGTGGAAAACTTTGTAGCCAATATCACAGGTGGGGCACTTTGCAGCCAATATCACAGGTGGGGGTACATTGCAACCAGTATCACAGGTGGGGGGAAATTGCAGCCAGTATCACAGGTTGGGTAAATTACAGCCAATATCACAGGTGGGGTACTTTGCAGCCAATATCACAGGTGGGGGTACATTGCAGCCAGTATCACAGGTGGGGGAAAATTGCAGCCAGTATCACAGGTTGGGTAAATTGCAGCCAATATCACAGGTGGGGTAAATTGCAGCCAATATCACAGGTGGGGTACTTTGCAGCCAATAACATAGGTTGGGTACTTTGCAGCCAATATCACAGGTGGGGTACTTTGCAGCCAGTAACACAGGTGGGGTACTTTGCAGCCAATAACACAGGTGTGGTACTTTGCAGCCAATAACATAAGTGGGGTACTTTGCAGCCAGTAATGCAGGTGGGGTACTTTGCAGCTAATATCACAGGTGAGGTACTTTGCAGCCAATAACACAAGTGGGGTACTTTGCAGCCAATAACACAAGTGGGGT
>BLSH010214078.1:1745477-1754763 GCA_018402905.1 Glandirana rugosa | reverse complement strand
ATCTCAGGTGGGGAACTTTGTAGCCAATATCATAGGTGGGGTACTTTGCAGCCAATATCACAGGTGGGGGTACATTGCAGCCAGTATCACAGGTGGGGGAAAATTGCAGCCAGTATCACAGGTTGGGTAAATTGCAGCCAATATCACAGGTGGGGTAAATTGCAGCCAATATCACAGGTGGGGTACTTTGCAGCCAATAACATAGGTTGGGTACTTTGCAGCCAATATCACAGGTGGGGTACTTTGCAGCCAGTAACACAGGTGGGGTACTTTGCAGCCAATAACACAGGTGTGGTACTTTGCAGCCAATAACATAAGTGGGGTACTTTGCAGCCAGTAATGCAGGTGGGGTACTTTGCAGCTAATATCACAGGTGAGGTACTTTGCAGCCAATAACACAAGTGGGGTACTTTGCAGCCAATAACACAAGTGGGGTACTTTGCAGCCAATATCACAGGTGGGGTACTTTGCAGCCAGTAACACAGGTGGGGTACTTTGCAGCCAATAACACAAGTGGGGTACTTTGCAGCCAATACTTTGCAGACACCCCCCCCCCCCGAAGTCGGGACAAGTCCCGCACTTACCCCATCTAAAAGGGTGGGCAGGCAGGAGTGTGCAGAGATCAGCTTGCTGAAAGCAGGCTGTCAGTGTGCAGAGCTGTGCTTGCTGTGAGCATGCTGGAGCCTGGAGTGGATGGTCTGTGGCATGGGAGTCGGCGGGACTGAAACCCAGCCGAGTGATGCACATCTGCCACAGTCCCTCCCCCGCCCTCAGCATCCAATGCCAATCAGTCACTGACTCAGGCAGCCAATCAGACTATATGTGTGCGCCTGTTCAGCGCACACACATAGTCTTTAATGACTGACCAAGAAAAGTCCATATACCGCAAAATGCTGATAAAATCACGTTTTTCATAATGCCTGTGTGTGTAGGAGGCCTTAGAAGTGACAATATTCCCAGATTGACCAACAGAGACTTCCCATCGGCGTACCACATTCCCTTGCCTATTACAAAATCCAAAGGGGTCAGCATTCTGATCGCCAAGTCGGTGCCATGGGCCCTTGGTTAGGTACGTTCAGATGCTCGGGGCCGCTTTCTCCTACTCAAAGGGAAGATTCTGGATGTGCAGGTCACCTTTGCCAACCTTTATTATAACCTAGATGTGGATCACTCTGTTTCTGCGAGACCTCATTCCGGTGCTTCTAGCATTCTTGGAGGGGCTCTTGGTCTTCAGAGGGGATCTCAATTTTGCAATGGACTCATTGCTGGACGAGTTGCGTGGTTCCTCATCTCTCATACTCTCGTTTGAAGCGCTTAAAAGCGGATCTGCAACTTATGCACCTGATTGACCCCTGGAGGTTACTGCTTCCTCAAGAGCGGAATTACTCCTATTTTTCACCAATCCATCATACCTATTCATGCCTTGATTATCTTTTGGTCACACACAAAGATCTACCCAGAGTGGAGTCCGCATGCATTGACGTCATCTCGTTTTCCGACCATGCCCCGGTCCATCTGACAGTTCAAGTGATCCCGATTACCCCTAGCTCCCCGTCCTGGAGGCTGAATGAAGCACAGTTACAATATGAGGATGTGAGGGCTGAGCTGAGGACAGCTTTGACGGAGTATTTTTCCCTTAACCAGGACTCTGTTGACAATCCCTTGATACTCTGGAAGGCACATAAACCAGTTGTTCGGGGGGCTCTTAATCAGGATGGGGCCCCGACTCAAATGGGAACAAACCCGTTGGATGGACGAGCTTTTATCAAAGCTGCGCAGCTTAGAATGCTCCCACAAAGTGAGCCCTGCGCAGTCTACCCACAGCAATCTTCTCAGGGTCCGAGAAGAACTTCGGTCTCTTCTCTTCAATAAAACAAAGCAGAATTTAGCAAGGTGCCCGTCGCACTAAGTATGAATATTCTAACAACCCAGGCACGTTGCTTGCACGGGCTCTATGAGGGCCCCGAGCCAGAACTTTTTTCCCCTCCATCATGGCCTCTACAGGGCAGAGGTTTACCACTTCCACTGCCATGGAGGCAGAATTCCGCACCTTTTATCAGAGACTCTACAATCTTAGTCATTCTTCTGTAGTGGATCCTCCTACAACTACATCCGGTCTTAAGTTGGCCATACATTGGTCGAATTTCGAAAGAACTTTCTTTCGAAAGTCTTATCTAAGAATTTTCGTTTGAATTTCACACCATCGAATTTGAGAAATCAGGCATGTTGGAAATTTTTTAAAATACGAACGATTTTCTAATCAATAATGGGAGAATCATTAGAGAAATGTAATCGAAAAAGAAATGCGCATGAGCAGATAATTCCCAGAAAGTTTCCCAGCCACAAAAGTTCTTTCCTGTAGCAACATGAGGTGAAATTGAAAGCTTAATTGGCCGAATTTTGAAATCAATGGTGGTGCCAAAGAAAGAAATTTCTGATTTTCAAAAGAAAGTTCTTTCGAAATTCGACCCATGTATGGTCAGCCTTACATAGCATTGTTGGGTATGTTGGGTATGCCATCTCTTTCTCCCAAGGTGCTGGAGAAATTGGAAGAACCTATTACGGCGGAGGAGTTGGGGGCAGCCCTGGCTGATTCCAAACCCAAGAAAGCCCCTGGCCTGGACGGGCACACCCTGGCCTATTACAAGGCCTTTTTTGAGGCTCTGTCCCCACACCTAGTGTCTGCGCTTAACTACCTCCAGAAGGCCAAGCCATGCCCATCGACACCCTGAGAGCTTATATTTCTCTGAGGGGAAGGACCTCACAGTGTGGAAGCTTTTGTCCCATAGCCCTATTAAACACTGACCTCAAGCTATTTGCAAAAATTTTGGCTAACAGGATGCTTCCTCACATCCCACACTTAATCCATCCAGACCAGGCCAGATTTGTACAGTTGAGGGAACCCCGAGACAAAACCATTGTGAACCTGATCCATTCTGCTAGGACTGCTCATCGCCCCCTTCTCCTGATATCCACAGATACGAAGAAGGCTTTTGATAGGGTGAGCTGGCAGTTCATGCATGCCACATTAGAACATATTGGGCTGGAGTCATCGATGACGAGCTGGATCTCCGCACTCTATTCAAGCCCTTCAGCTGGTCAAGGTCAACGAAACTCATTCAGAGTTCTTTACGATCACAAATGGAACACGTCGGGGCTGTCCTTTGTTGGAATTATGGGTTACCAGAAGTCTTAGGGGGTGCTCAAGGTGGCCGCCTTTGCGGACGACCTGATCTTCTTTTTGACTGATCCATTGGCGTCTCAGCCAAAGTTGTTACATTCGTAGCCGACATATGGCACACTGTCCAACTTTCAAATCAACCTATCCAAGTCTTCTGTTCTTACCATTTTGCTATATCAGGCCACGGTGGATAGTCTTCATCCCTCCTTCTCATTCCGTTGGGTATCAGATGCTATCTGATATTTGGGAGTCAACATCACCTCAGACCCAGCTGCCCTTTATTCAGCGAATTTTGATCCACTACTTGCCCGAGCGAAGGCTGATTTATTACACTGGCATACACTTACCTTGACTTGATTTGGTCGTTGTAGTGCCCTTAAGATGACTTTGCTACCTAGGATCCTGTATTTGATGCAGGTGCTTTCTATCCTTCTGCCCTTTTTTCAAACCCATTACCTCCCTGTTTTGTGAATTTGTTTGGTTCCATTGGAAACCACACATCAAGCTCCAGCTTCTCCATCTTCCAAAAATCCGGGGTGGAGTGGGTCTACCTGATGTGTGGGCCTAGTACTGGGCGACCCATCTCACACGGCTGGTGACTGTAACTGTCATGATGCGGCTAAGCAATGGGTAGCTATGGAGGTGGAGGATTCAGGCGGTACGGCCAAGAGTTGCCCATGGATTACTTTGCAGCTCCCAAAGTCATTAAGTGATCACCCCACTTTGGGGAGCATCCCTCAGGTGACTAGGGCTGTGTTCTGTAGCACCTCGGTCTCCCCTCTGCCCTCCCCTATGATCCCTATTTTGAGCCCGGCCTTCAGAACCCCCAGTTTCTTCAATTAACGTTAGGCGGCCATGCTCATCTGTGGGATTTTTTGGGGCCTGACTGCAAACTCTCTGCAGCTGTGCTGACTTCTGCAACCAACCCCCCCTTAGACTTCTGGAGTGGCCTCCATCTTCAATATTTTCTCCATCATTGCTCCCGTGCTTCAGGTATCTCTTACCAGCTCACTGAGCTAGAATGTTTGTGTCATAAAGGGGAGCTGATTCATCATGGCCTCTCCAACTACGCAGCCTTGACTCGACCGGCGCGTGACTTCTCCCCTATGTTCCTGACGAGATAGTATAGGGTACCCATGACCTTACATCATATTGCCATAACTTTTGTATATTTATGAATTCTGTCTTGGAGTGTTTGTGAATCATGGACTGGGCGATTTTATTTTTATTTTCCGTAAGGTAGAGTCTAGATGTTTTCCAGGTCTTAGCAATAGTTTGTTTAGAGGCAGTCATGACTTGTAGGGAGAATATAAATTGGGCATTGTGTATTTGAGAAGTGCTATTGTGGGGTCTCTGGGGCGGCAATGGTACATAGGGGGGTTGGATGACATGTCAAAAATATTGGACCAACATTTACGCGCTATTTGACAAGTCTAAATATGTGAAATTGAGTGCCTAGGTCCTTACATCCCTGAAAGCATACGGGTGTATAACTGGGGGCAAATTTACCTATCCTAGCAAGAACTAGGTACCACTGGAATATTGCCTTGTAATTTGTTTCTAAGGCTGGCATGTTCGATGAGCATAACTTTGTTGTGGTCCAGATTTCATCCCAGTCTTCATGCTCTACAGCAGTGGTGGTTAACATTCTTGATATAGGGGGGCTGAACTGTGGCCCTTTACATCATCAAAGGGTCACACTTAATACTCCATGACTGTAATTGTAATACTACAGAAGATGGTCAAATGCTACATACAGTCAGGTCCATAAATATTGGGACATCAACACAATTCGAATCTTTTTGGCTCTATACACCAACACAATGGATTTGAAATGAAACAAACAAGATGTGCTTTAACTGCAGACTTTCAGCTTTAATTTGAGGGTATTTACATCCAAATCAGGTGAACGGTGTAGGAATTACAACAGTTTGTATATGTGCCTCCCACTTTTTAAGGGACCAAAAGTAATGGGGCAGATTAACAATCATAAATCAAACTTTCACTTTTTAATACTTGGTTGCAAATCCTTTGCAGTCAATTACAGCCTGAAGTCTGGAATGCATAGACATCACCAAACGCTGGGTTTCATCCCTGGTGATGCTCTGCCAGGTCTCTATTGCAACTGTCTTCAGTTCCTGCTTGTTCTTGGGGCATTTTCCCTTCAGTTTTGTCTTCAGCAAGTGAAATGCATGCTCAATCGGATTCAGGTCAGGTGATTGACTTGGTCACTGCATGACATTCCACTTCTTTCCCTTAAAAAACTCTTTGGTTGCTTTTGCAGTATGCTTCGGGTCATTGTCCATCTGCACTATGAAGCGCTGTCCAATGAGTTCTGAAGCATTTGGCTGAATATGAGCAGATAATACTGCCCGAAACACTTCAGAGAAGAGAAGATAACCAGTTCCATTGGCAGCCATACATATCCACGCCATGACACTACCACCACCATGCTTCACTGATGAGGTGGTATGCTTTGGATCATGAGCAGTTTCTTTCCTTCTCCATACTCTTCTCTTCCCATCACTCTGATACAAGTTGATCTTGGTCTCATCTGTCCATAGGATGTTGTTCCAGAACTGTGAAGGCTCTGTTAGATGTTGTTTGGCAAACTCTAATCTGACCTTCCTGTATTTGAGGGTCACCAATGGTTTACATCTTGTGGTGAACCCTCTGTATTCACTCTGGTGAAGTCTTCTCTTGATTGTTGACTTTGACACACATACACCTACCTCCTGGAGAGTGTTCTTGATTTAACCAACTGTTGTGAAGGGTGTTTTCTTCACCAGGGAAAGAATTCTTCGGTCATCCACCACAGATGTTTTCCGTGGTCTTCCGGGTCTCTTGGTGTTGCTGAACTCACCGGTGCATTCTTTCTATTTAAGGATGTTCCAAACAGTTGATTTGGCCACACCTAATGTTTTTGCTATCTCTCTAATGGGTTTGTTTTGTTTTTTTAGCCTAATGATGGCTTGCTTTACTAATAGTGACAGCTCTTTGGATCTCATATTGAGAGTTGACAGCAACAGATTCCAAATGAAAATAGCACACTTGAAATGAACTCTGGACCTTTTATCTGCTGCTTGTAAATGGGATAATGAGGGAATAACACACACCTGGCCATGGAACAGCTGAGCAGCCAATTGTCCCATTACTTTTGGTCCCTTTAAAAAGTGGAAGGCACATATACAAACTGTTGTAATTCCTACACCGTTCACCTGATTTGGATGTAAATACCCTCAAATTAAAGCTGAAAGTCTGCAGTTAAAGCATATCTTGTTCGTTTAATTTCAAATTCATTGTGGTGGCGTATAGAGCCAAAAATATTAGAATTGCGTAGATGTCCCAATATTTATGGACCTGACTGTATATGCTGCAGGAGATGGTCAGAGACTGCAGATGTGTTATGAGACTGATGGAGTTCATGAATGTTACAGCTCCTTTACAAATTCATGCTTCCAAATCTTTGTGCTCATTATAGCACTGATAATTCAAACAGTCATTTAAAGTTCAAAAGTGCTAGCAGCGCTGGTTTCCATCCATATAACACATAAACGTGTAGTGTAAATGTTCATGAATAAAATAAATGTGTATAAAGTGCTAGTGCTGTATACAGTCCAACTTGGTGTAAACAAACTCGTCAGGTGAATCCACTCTGATCAATCTTCCACCTATGTCACCACGTGCAAATTAACACACTGGAGCTCACCAGAACCATAAGATGAATCAGCATGTCTGCATCAAAACACCAAACAAAAGCCTCCTCTTTGAGCAAGGATCCATGGAAACAGAACATCATATCCAAGTCCTCTCCAGCTCCGACATTCATAGAAGGATAAGCAGATAACAAACCTTCATAGTGTATCACTTTTTAAAACACAGCTTTATTCAATAAGGTATGCGCTTACATCAGGATAAAATCAACAGTCATTTGTAGCCTCTAAGCAGTAGTTACCAAACCGCGACTGAATGCCTTCTCCTCTCACGAGCCGGCGTCACTCACGATCGTTTCCTACCTCCGTCTGGGTCGCCATGTGGCCACGCGTTTCGTCGCTTCCGACTTGATCACAAGGGCTGGCCACACGGTGATCGCGATCCGTGACCCAGACCCGAACCCAGACATTTGAAAAAAAGTTTGGGTTCTGGGTTTGGGTATTTGATCACGCATGTTGAATAGCTGCAGGGCAGCCAATCAACAAGCGTTTCACTGGTTTGCCCTTAGAAGCCATCACAGCCATGCCTACTAATGGCATGGCTGTGATTGGCCAGTACATAATGTGACCCAGCCTCTTTATAAGCTGGAGTCACTTAGTGATGCATGTCACATGCTCTCTGGGTAGTGTAGGGAGAGGATGCTGCCGGTGCTGTGAGGGACAGATTGCAGATAGATAGATAGGTAGAGATTACTACTACTACTGCTTTTAGGGACAGATTGCAGATCTCATTCTGCATTACAGAACGATCTGACTGGACTAGGTAGAGTCTACTGCTTAGAGGGACAGATTATTGTTCTAAAATCATCTTCTAGTTCTATAGGGTCAGGTTCCTGCTGTTGCTGCAAGGGACAGATTATTGTTCTAAAATCATTTTGCAGCCCTCTAGCACTTTCCAGGACTTTTTTACAGTCATTTTTGTGCTGAAAAGTTTGGGTCCCCATTGACTTCAATGGGGTTCAGGGTAAAGTTCGGGTCAAGTTTGGTACCGAACCCAAACTTTTTCCCGAAGTTTGGCCAAACCCACCGCACCCGAACATCCAGGTGTTCGCTCAACTCTACTTAAGATGTGTGTGTGCAGATTAAGTTTATGTACAAGTGTTTGCTCTTATTTTATTTTTACAGCACAGTGGCTAAGTGGTAGCGCTTCCGCCTAGCAACACTAGAGTCCTTGGTTCGAATCCCAACCAGGACACTACCTGCCTGAAGTTTGCATGTTCTCCCTGTGCCTGTGTGGGTTTCCTGCGGGTACTCCGATTTCCGCCCACACTTTATAGACATTCTGATAAGTTAAGTTCTGTCTAAATTGGCCCTAGTATGTGTGTGTGTGAATGTGGGTTAGGGACCTTAGATTGTAAACTCTTTGAGCAAAGGAACTGATGTAAATCACTGTGTAAATTGCCAGCGCTATATACAGTATCTCACAAAAGTGAGTACACCCCACATATTTTTGTAAAAATATTATATTATATCTTTTCATGTGACAACACTGAAGAAATTACATTTTGCTACAATGTAAAGTAGTGAGTGAAAAGCTTGTATAACAGTGCAAATTTGCTGTCCCCTCAAATTAACTCAACAGACAGCCAATAATGTCTAAACCGCTGGCAACAAAAGTGAGTACACCCCTAATTAAAAATGTCCAAATTGGCTCGTTAGTGTTACAGGATCTCAGGTGTGAATGGGGAGCAGGTGTGTTAAATTTGGTGTTATCGCTCTCACTCTCATACTGGTCACTGGAAGTTCAACATGGCACCTCATGGCAAAGGACTCTGAGGATCTGAAAACAAAATTGTTGCTCTACATAAAGATGACTTGGGCTATAAGAAGATTGCCAAGACCCTGAAACTGAGCTACAACACGGTGATCAAAACCATACAGCGGTTTAACAGGACAGGTTCCACTCAGGACAGGCCTCGCCATGGTCGACCAAAGAAGTTGAGTGCACGTGCTCAGCGTCATATCCAGAGGTTGTCTTTGGGAAATAGATGTATGAGTGCTACCAGCATTGCTGCAGAGGTTGAAGGGGTGGAGGGGGTCAGCCTGTCAGTGTTCAGACCATGCGCTGCACACTGCACCAAATTGGTCTGCATGGCTGTCATTCTAGAAGACAAGCAGACTAAGGGCATGGATTATTGGAACCATGTCCTGTGGTCTGATACCAAAAGAAATGTATTTGGTTCAGATGGTGTCAAGTGTGTCTGGCAGCTACCAGGTGAGGAGTACACGCACAAGTATGTCTTGCCTGGTCCAGCATGGTGGTGGGAGTTTCATGGTCTGGGGCTGCGTGATTGCTGCTGGCACTGGGGAGCTACAGTTCATTGAGGGAACAATAAAGGCCAACATGTACTGTGATATACTGAAGCCGAGCATGATCCCCTCCCTTCAGAGA
>BLSH010214078.1:1709882-1742967 GCA_018402905.1 Glandirana rugosa | reverse complement strand
TATATATATATATATATATGTATATGTGTGTGTATATATATATATATATGTGGTCCGACATATCTAAAATTATGTGGTACAGTTCACATAATATATGACATACATGTGTATAGTATTAAAATCTATACAGCCTGGTGTATATATATATATATATGTGTGTGTATATGTATATATATATATATATATATATATATATATACACACATTTGAGCTCCTTCCAAAGATTCTCTATTGGGTTTAGGTCTGGAGACTGGCTAGGCCATGCCAGAACCTTGATATGCTTCTTACAGAGACACTCCTTGGTTATCCTGGCTGTGTGCTTCGGGTCATTGTCATGTTGGAAGACCCAGCCTCGACCCATCTTCAATGCTCTAACTGAGGGAAGGAGGTTGTTCCCCAAAATCTCGCAATACATGGCCCCAGTCATCCTCTCCTTAATATAGTGCAGTCGCCCTGTCCCATGTGCAGAAAAACACCCCTAAAGCATGATGCTACCACCCCCATGCTTCACAGTAGGGATGGTGTTCTTGGGATGGTACTCATCATTCTTCTTCCTCCAAACACGTTTAGTGGAATTATGACCCAAAAGTTCTATTTTGGTCTCATCTGACCACATGACTTTCTCCCATGACTCCTCTGGATCATCCAAATGGTCATTGGCAAACTTAAGACGTGCCTGGACATGTGCCGGTTTAAGCAGGGGAACCTTCCGTGCCATGCATGATTTCAAACCATGACGTCTTAGTGTATTACCAACAGTAACCTTGGAAACAGTGGTTCCAGCTCTTTTCAGGTCATTGACCAGCTCCTCCCGTGTAGTTCTGGGCTGATTTCTCACCTTCCTTAGGATCATTGAGACCCCACGAGGTGAGATCTTGCATGGAGCCCCAGTCCGAGGGAGATTGACAGTCATGTTTAGCTTCTTCCATTTTTTAATGATTGCTCCAACAGTGTACCTTTTTTCACCAAGCTGCTTGGCAATTTCCAGCCTTGTGGAGGTGTACAATTTTGTCTCTAGTGTCTTTGGACAGCTCTTTGGTCTTGGCCATGTTAGTAGTTGGATTCTTACTGATTGTATGGGGTGGACAGGTGTCTTTATGCAGCTAACAACCTCAAACAGGTTCATCTAATTTAGGATAATAAATGTAGTGGAGGTGGACATTTTAAAGGCAGACTAACAGGTCTTCAGAATTCTAGCTGATAGACAGGTGTTCAAATACTTATTTGCAGCTGTATCATACAAATAAATAGTTTAAAAATCATATATTTCATGGATTTTTTTTTTAGATTATGTCTCTCACAGTGGACATGCACCTACGATGACAATTTCAGACACCTCCATGATTTCTAAGTGGGAGAACTTGCAAAATAGCAGGGTGTTCAAATACTTATTTTCCTCACTGTATATACACAGCGTATTGAGTGTATACTATATATCAGTGCATTCGGGGGTGTACGGTATAGAGCACACTACTTGACGTGTTGTCTTAAAATATATACAGTCTAGTGTATCCAGATATACACACAGCCTATTGAGTGTACACTATATAACGGTGCATTTGTGGGTGTACGGTATATAGCACACTACTTGACGTGGTGTCTTAAAATATATATAGTCTAGTGTATCCAGATATACACGCAGCGTATTGAGTGTACACTATATATCAGTGCATTCAGGGTGTACGGTATATAGCACACTACTTAACGTGTTGTCTTAAAATAAATACAGTTTAGTGTATCCAGATATACACACAGCGTATTGAGTGTACACTATATATCAGTGCATTCGGGTGTGTACGGTATATAGCACAGTCACTGTAGTGTGGTGTTGAAAAAAAATACCCATCATGTCAGGAAAGCCACAAATGAGAGGCAGGCTCTCCCAGGCTACTAAAAGAGCGTAAGCAGCCTCTGTGTCTTCAGTAAAAAGTGGTGGTGGCGGACATGGTGCATCCTCTGCAGGCGGATCGCGCTTGTCCTTTTTTTCTGCTGTTGGACGTGCTATTGAGCCACAACATGCAGAAGAGTTGGTGGAGTGGATAACAAAGCCATCCTCATCCTCCTCATCCTCTGTCACCCAGGCTCATACAAGTTTGCCTTCCAATGCATCTGGCAAAGTGGCCTATTCCACTGGATCCTTGTCTACAGTTACTCCTTCTGTAGCCCCACCATCATGCACGAAGGAGTCACCTGAGTTGTTCGACCATAATGTTGGTTACATGCTGATGGAGGATGCGTAGCACTTTGAAGGCGCCGATGTTGGTTGACAGGTTAAGGAAGGGAGTAGCGTGAGCCTTGAGACAGGGGGTGCTGCAAAAGGATAAGAAACTAGCAGTCATGTACCCCCAGCTGCAGCATACTGCCAAATTTGCTCCAGTGATGAGGAGGGAGGGGATGATGAGGACACGGACTGTACTTGGGTGTCTGAGAGAAGAGAGGAGGAAAGTGAGGAGGAGGAAGCCCAATTCCAACAAGGCAGGATGTCCTCCAGGGGCCAGCTTAAGGGCAGCCACCCAATTGCATTAGACCACACAGCTCCACAAGTGCAGGGCGCTGCTGCCTTCCCACCGACTTCCAAAATTTCTTTGGTGTGGGCATTTTTCTGCACATGTGCAGTAGATCGCACCGTTGCCATTTGCAATTTATGTCTGAAGCGGGAAAGCACGGCCAGGACTCCAGCACTACTGTCTTGACAAGACATATGACGACCAGCCATGCAGTCCGTTGGCAAGAGTACCTGAAGAACCCACACCAGAAAACAAGGTGGACTTCTCCTTGCTCCTCATCTGGGATCTCATCCCCTACTATACCTGCAGTCCTCTCCAAAACCTGCACTGAGAGGAATAGCGTGCCACAACTAGTACTTGCAGCCAATCTCCTAGCAGTACACCACCAGCAGGCAAATATCCCTACCCCACTTGCTGAACCGTAAAAATAAATACTTTCCCAGCCATCCACATGCTCAGCATCTTACTGCTAGCTTGGCCAAATTGCTAGCACTCCAACTGCTGCCTTTTCAGCTGTAGACTCTGCCCCCTTTCGTGAATTTGTGGAATGTGCTGTCCCACAGTGGCAGGTTCCCAAAAGACATCTCTTTTCACGTAAGGCCATTCCAGCTCTCTACTGTCATGTAGAAGGCATTGTTTTGGCCTCGTTGGACAGTGCAGTCAGCAGCAGGGTTAATGTTACCCCTGACTCATGGTCCAGCAGGCATGGACAGGGACGTTACCTTTCCTTCACGGTGCACTGGATAACTCTGCTGACAACTGGGAAGGATGCGAGACAGGGTTCAGTTTTGGAAATAGTTCTGCCACCACGCCTCCAAAAAGCTGGTGATGGTTTTGCCACATCCGCCTCCTCCACCCCCTCCTCTTCTTCTACCTCTGTGGCCTCTTCTGCAGAATTGTCCTCTGAACCTGCAATGCTCCGTAAGCGTTCAAGGGGCTATGCAAGCAGTCAGGCTAAAAGATGCCGTGCAGTGCTTGAGTTAGTCTGTCTTGGGGACAGGAGCCACACTGGGGAAGAGATTCTTTCAGTTCTGCAGGGGCAGGCTAAGAGGTGGTTGGTGCCACGGCAGCTTGAGCCAGGAATGGTTGTATGCGACAATGGCACCAACCTTCTCTCTGCCCTCCGACTGGAACAATTGATGCATGTACATGTTCCATGCTTGGCACACGTCTTGAATTTGGTGGTGCAGCATTTCTTGACCAGGTACCCAGGCTTACCAGATATCCTGAGGCAGGCCAGAAAAGTATGTGGTCATTTCCAGCGTTCATACAATGCCAGTGCCCAGCTGGCTGACATTCAGTGGGAATTCAACCTGCCCACCAACCGCCTCATTTGTGACATGCCCACCGGGTGGAACTCAACATTGGCAATGCTGCAGCGGTTCTGTAAGCATGGCACCAGGACAGGCTCAGAGGAGCTTGGGTTTTTTTCACCACGTCAGTGGCTAATGATCAAGGATGCATGCACTGTCCTGTCACCATTTGAGGAGGACACAAGGATGGTGAGCAGCTACAATGCATGCATCAGTGACACTGTCCTTCTAATATTCCTTCTGGAGCACACACTTCGTGGAATCATGGACAGGGCACTTGAGGCAGAACAGAGGGAGGAAGAAGAGGACCTCCTTTCCTCTCACGGCCCCCTTTATGCAGAGAGAATTCCTGCAGAGCCGCCAAACACACGGGAGGAGGAGGAGTATTGTGTCAGCGTGAGTACAATATGCAGCAGTCTTCAAGGGATCGTGTTTTTCAGGCCCCAGAAACCCAAGGAGTTGTACGTGGCTGGGAGGAGGTAGTTCCTGATAATGTCATCCTCATTGACCCAGAGGACACTCATGCCTCCTCAAACTTACGCTGCATGGACTCTGATTCTGAAAAGCCTGCGAAAAGACCCTAGGATTCGTGGTATCAAGGAGAGGGATTATTACTGGCTGGCAACCCTGTGCAACGCCTTTCCAGACCCTGGGAGGTTGTCCTGCTGCTGGTGCTGAACAGCGTGTTTCTGAAGCTTTGGTCGTTCAGAGGCAGAGTGGTGGAGAAGGTAGCCGGCTGAGTGATGCCTTTAAAAATATTTTCAGTCCTCAGCACCCAGGCCTGATAGGTTCAAGCAACCATCATCAGCATCTGCATTATATGGTGCAGGAATATATAGGGGCAAGATCAGACTTGGTGACCTTTGCAATTGAGCATCCACTTAGTTACTGGGTCTTGAGGATGGACCACTGGCCAGAACTTGCTCAATATGCAATTGAGCTACTGGTCTGACCTGCATCCAGCATGCTTTCTGAATGGACATTCAGTACTGCTGGAGGGTTCGTAACCAATCAAAGAGTGTGCCTGTCCACAGACTTGGTTGATAGGCTCACATTTATAAAAAGGAATCAGTCCTGGATCAGCAGCTATCAAGCCCCTGATGCTGATGCAACTGATTACATTTGCTAGGGATCTGGGATCCCTTGAAGACTGCCACTGCTCCTATTCCTCCTGTCCATAATCTAGAGCAATATTTTGTATTTTGGGCACCAGCAACACCCAAGGCCCAATTTTTCTGCACCTGGTTTATAGGGGCATGTCATCATTTTTAAACTAATTTAAAACAGCAGGGCCTGTTCCTCAGTCTGACAAGAGCAACTGCACGGGGTTACAGTGTTCTGGCACCTCTAGCACCCAAAGCCCAATTTTTTGCCACCTGTTTGACTAGGGGCTTTTGTCACAATTTGTAAACTATATTACATCAGGCCCTGTTCCTCCATCCAACAAGAGCAGGGCCCGCGCCAAAATTAAAAAAAAAATGACGTGGGGTTTCCCCCCAAAATCCAAACCAGGCCCTTCAGGTCTGGTATGGAATTTAAGGGGAACCCAGCACCAATTTTTTTTAAAAAGACGTTGGGTCCACCAAAATCCAAACCAGACCCTTATCTGAGCATGCAGCCCTGGCATGGCAGGAGGGGGTGGGGAGGAGCGAGCAAACCATACCAGGCCACATGCCCTCAACATGGGGAGGATGCTTTGAGGTCGCCCCAAAAGCACCTTGTCCCCATGTTGATGGGGAGAAGGGCCTCACCCCCACAACACTGGCCGGTAGTTGTGGGGTTCTGCAGGCAAGGGGCTTATCAGAATCTGGAAGCCCCCTTTAATAAGGGGGCCCCCAGATCCCGACGCCCCCTGGTGACTAGGTATGGGGTACATTGTACCCCTACCCATTCACCAAAAAAGGAGTGTAGTGGTAAAAAAAAACAAGTGGCAGTTTTTGACAAGTCCTTTATTGTGTAAAATAGCTTGTTTCTTCTTTCTTCCTCCATCTTCTCCTGGCCCGATCCTTGCTATGTGGTCTTCTGCTTTTTCGTTTAGTCTTCTTCCTTCATCTCTTCGTCTTCAACCTTCATCTTCTTCTTCCTTCTTCTTTCATCGCAGCCGCTATCCCCGCTGCTTCAGCCCGGCCCCTGCGTGTCTCCCAAAATGGGCGGTCTTCATAATTTCATAATGACACTTATTTTATAAGAAGGGGCGGGGCCACCCAGTGACGTAACCGAGTGAACCCACCCCCTTCTGACGTCATGCGCTGTCAGAGGGGCCGGGTCACCCATTTACGTCACCGGGTGGCCCTGCCCCTTCTTATAAAAGAACGGTCATCGTAAAGACCGCCCATTCTGGGAGACGCGCAGGGGCCGGGCTGCAGCAGAGGGGAGAGCGGCGGCTGTGAAAGAAGAAGAAGAAGATGAAGATTGAAGATGAAGAGAGGAAGCAAGAAGAATGAAAGAATAAGCAGAAGAAGGACCGGGGCAGGAGAAGATGGAGGAAGACCTGAGGAAGAAATAGGAAAAGAGCTATTTTACACAATAAAGAACTTGTCAAAAACTGCCTCTTTTTTTTGTACCACTACATTCCTTTTTTGGTGAATGGGTAGGGGTACAAAATACCCCATACCTATTCACATAGGGGGCGCCTGGATCTAGGGCTCCCTATATTAAAGGGGGCTTCCAGATTCCGATAAGAGGCTCTTGTCCCCTTCAACATGGGCAGAGCACTCCCTCTCCCAAAGCACCCATACTCCCCATGTTGAGGGCATGTAGCCTGGTATGGTTCAGGAGGTGGGGGCTCTGGCCCCCCCATCCTAACCGGCCAGGGCTGCATGCTCTGATAAGGGTCTGATTTGGATTCTAGTGGGATCCCCATGTCAATTTTTTTTAAACTTGGCACGGGTTCCCCTTAATATCCAAACCAGACCCCAAGAGCCTGGTTTGGACTGGGGGGGACCCCACATACTTTTTTTTCTGCGTTTTTTTTTTGTATATTGCTGGGAACCCGCAATACATTACAGCCGCAATTTTAAATGACAGTTTTTCCTATGGAAATGTAATTTTGCTCTGGCTATGTTGTACACCTCACAGAGAATGCTCCCTTTTACACTCAGACTAAGGACATTCCCCAGGCACAATATTTAAAGGAATTTTTCTCTTTTTTTTTTTTCACTTTAAGCCTTATTAAGATCACTGCTCCTGAAAAAATGATCAATTTAAAAACGTTTTTTTTCATTGATACATGTCCCCTAGGGCAGGACCCGGGTCCCCATACACTTTTTAGGGCAATAACATTGCATATAAGCCACCTTTGAAATGAGCAATTTTGATTTTTCATGTTCGGGTCCCATAGACTTTAATGGTGTTCGAATGTTCATGCAAACTTTTTGTGTGTCGCATGTTCTGGTGCAAACCGAACCGGAGGGGTGTTTGGCTCATCCCTATATGGTATAATGAATGAGAGCTAGACGTGTGATTCGGTTCATTCAGATTAGTTTTAGAGGCGAAAATTAAATTTTGGAGATTCAGATGTATTTGAATTTCCATGAATGTCAGCGAATCCGAAAAAAGTTCTAACAAAAATTTCAGATTAATTCGACAAATTCTGATTATTCGGAGAATAGCTGGTTAAGGAGCGGGTGTCCGTGCGGCTCCCCCCACCCTAAAGTACCTTATCCCCATGTAGATATGGACAAAGGCCTCTTCCCCAACACCCTGGCCCAATGGTTGTAGGGTGCGGGGGGATGACTTATAAGAATCCGGAAGCCCCCTTTAACAAGGCCTCCCCCAATGTGAATGAGTATGGGTTACTTAGTACCCCTATTCATTCACGAAAAAAAGTGTAAAAAGTAGAAAAAAAAACAAAACACAAAGACAGTTTTTGACAAGTCCTTTATAAAAAAAAAAAACAAAAAAAAAAAAAAAAACCCTGCTGAACACAACTGTCCCATGTTCCATCACTCTCTGAATGACAGAAAACATTGACATTGGATCTAATTGGATCTACAGCCCCCATGCCATGTTGAGGGCATGATATGGTGGGGGGAGGGGGCTCACTCATCTTCCACCTTTCCTGGCCTGCTGGGCTGCATGCTCAGATAAGGGCCTGGTATGGATTTTGGGGGGGGACCCCTCGCAATTTTTTTTCTTTAATTTTAGTTTCCCCCTTAAAATCCATACCAGATCCAAAAGGCCTGGTATGGATTGGGAGGGGGGCATGCTGTGTTTTTTTTTTTTTTTTTAATTTTTAACCTGCACTTGTTTTGTTTACATTCTGCTGATAGCAGAGAATCCCGCTGACAGTAGATGAGTCATGGTTGTTAGGGACACGACGGTCGGCCACTTCTTAAAGTGGAGTTCCACCCACAAATACATCTTTATTCATTTCAAATCCTCTATGCATGATGAATTACCATTGAAAAAAAAAAAAATATATATATATATACTCACCCTAAGTGTCCTGGTGCTATGTGGTCCCTGTAATCTTCCACTTCCTGATCCGTGGCACTCCGCATTACTTCCTGGCTCACCTGGGCTCATGGTAGATGCAAGTCATCATTTCCCATGAGTCAGGAGGCATCCCTGAGTTGTAAAATCGCGCTATTTACAGACAGGAAATGATGTGATTTTGTGGGGGATAGACATGTTATCTATGCTGCCATAACAACTGGCTGGACCTTCCTCCATCACTGCCCATTGTTATGGCAACGAGACATACACTCAAGATCGAGAGGTGCATGCTAGTTACCCTGCATGCACCGTATCCAGGAAGAGACTTGAGGAGGGTGCGAGTGGGCTTCACATGCCCACAGCTAAGATGGGCTCTCCCAGTGAAGAAAAAAACAGCAATGTAAGTACAAAATAAATAGGAGGACCACTCAGATTTTTTATTTTTTTTTTTAACTGCAGACTTTTTTTAGGGTATTTACATCCAAATCAGGTGAACAGTGTAGGAATTACAACAGTTTGTATATGTGCCTCCCACTTTTTTTTTTTTGTTATTTAAATGTTTTTATTGGGAAAAATATCACACAAAATCCAACAATAACAGTAGGATGACAGTTATGATGCACATTATCCCCACACAAAGCATAAACTGGGGGAGATGGATACAGAAATCTATATTGGACCATAACCTTAACATAGGAGGACTATGGAAAATAATTGCGTAAACCAACCCGCATAGCAAACAAATTGGGGATGAGTTACAAGATCTCCAGGACCTGAACCCTGAGAGAAGTGAGGGTCCCCGAGGCCTCCCCCGCCACCCCAGAGGGATCAAGCTGTGGCCAGGGAAACGCCCCTCAGAACCCCCACTCCCCCCACGGGATCAAAAGGTCAACCTGGAAACCGGTCCTGGAGTCATCCAAATCCAGACTAGGGGAACTAGGTATAGATCACCCCGATAATCCCGATATGAGAAAACAACTGCTTGAGGGTGGCTGGATGAAACCCAACAAATAGGTGGTTTACTGTTCTAGCTTACGTCCTGGGGTAACCAGGATAAACCATATAAAAGTGAAGGAGAAAGGGGAAGGGCCCAAGAGAAGCAATAGAGAAGAGAAAACGAACAGAGGGAAGAAAGAGACGAAGAGTGGAGTGATCAGAGGGTGGTTACTGAGATTAAGGGAGGGGGGCGCGGCCTAGACAAACTAATCCCGAAACTGGTATTTGAGGAGAGAAATAAGGACTTCATAATTGAATGCCCATGTATTGAACCCAGGGTTCCCAGATGCTTTCAAATTTCGCCACCTTATCCAGGAGAATGCCGAAGATATTTTCTTGAGACATTATCCAGGAAACCTTACGTTTGACTGACTGAAAATAGACCCGGTGGGGTTTCCACGCCTGAGCAACTGTCAGCTTTGCCCCCAATAAGATAAAGAATGCCAGTGTTTGGGAATGTTTGGACAAAGCCTGTGCGGGTTGGTTGAGAAGAGCTACCTGCAGCTTCTGGGGAATGTCAGCATTGGTGATGTTACGTAGCAAGTGGAATACCTTGTTCCAGAAGCTTCTAATTCTGGGGCATTCCCAGAAAATGTGTAAAAGAGAACCTTCATGACCGCAATTCCTAAAGCAAAGGGGGGAAGAGGAAGGGAACATCTTAACCAGGTGGAGAGGAGTCAGATACCACCTCGCTATGAACTTAATGTTTGCCTCTATCAGAGAAGTGTTTAAAATACCTTTAAAAGATCTGGCGAAGGTCTGATGCCAGGTTTCGATGTCCCAATCCATTCCAAGGTCCTCCTCCCAGGCCTGCATGTAAGAAGCCTTCTCCTGAGGGTCAAGCAGCCCAGAATAAATTAGTGAGATTCCTCCCCTCACATCCGAGATACCTGAGCACCAGCGTACAAATGAGGTGGTCGACAGGGGGACTGACTTGTCCTGCCAAATGGAATGTAAGAAGTGTGAGATCTGAGAGAAGCGAAACCTCTCGGCCGGGGTCATTTCTAATTGCGCAGAGCAATATTTGAGGGTTAGGGGGCCCTGTGAGTTGAAGTAATTGCCAATCCTGAGGAGGCCCTTATTAACCCACCACCCAAAGGCCCTAACGTCCTGATCAGGTGGAAAGAGGGGATTATTAAAAATGTGTGACATGGGGCGCCATTGGGATGTGATTAGGTTGGATTTGTGAATCTTATCGAAGAGTTGAATAGAGAGGGAGAGTGTCAGGGCAAGAATGGGGGGGTCTAAGTCTAGAGGGGCACCAGGCTAGATAATCCAAGGTGTATGAGAGGATAGCTTGCCTCTCCATAGAGACCCTGTCAGGTTTGGAGCCCCTGGCATATATGATGGAAAATTGAGCCAGTTGCACTGCTAAATAGTATGACCAAAGATTAGGAAGGCCTAAACCCCCTCTACGTCTGGGACGGAACAGCACATGTTTAGGGAGACGATAGCACTTTTTGCCCCAAACAAACTTGATTATGATGGATTGCAATCAAGTGAAGTTTGTTGATTGGGACCGGAAGAGAGCGGAAGAAGTAGAGGACCCTGGGTAGTAGGGTCATTTTCATTGCGTTAATTTTACCTAGCCAAGAGAGGCCAAGTGATTCCCAGTGAGCTAAGTCAGCATGAAGCTTTTTATAAAGCGGGGGGTAATTTGATTTGTAGATGTGATCGAATGAGTATGGGAGGGTAACCCCTAGGTAAGGAATACTTGACTCTCTCCAGGGGAAAGGTAAAAGTTTTGATAACCTTTCCGCCAAAGCGGACGGAGTGGACACATTCAAGATCATCGACTTAGACATATTAACCTGGAGGCCTGAACAAAAACTGAAGTCTCGTAAGACTTGGGCAATAATCGGAAGTGAAATAAGGGAAGAGGTGACAAATAACAGTATGTCATCGGCAAAAGGCGCACATTTGTGGAAAGCCTGCCCACACTGGACTCCGTGGATATCAGGATTAGTTCTAATGGTTCCATTGTCATCGCGAAAAGAATCGGGGACAACGGGCAACCCTGTCGGGTACCCCGTTCAATCGGAAAGGAGTCTGAATATTGACCTTGAAAGCGCACCTGAGCCCTAGGCTGGGAATAAAGGGCTGAGAGGACAGAGATGAACCTAGGGCCGAAGCCCCATCTTCTCATAATCGTGAACAAATAAGGCCAGAAAAGCAAGTCAAATGCCTTGTGTAGATCAAGCGACAGAAAAAGTCCCTCCAGAGCAGGCGTCCCCTCCCCCAGCCTGATCACAGGAGAGAGCTAACATTTGAGGCTCGTCGGATCTGGTCAGGACCTTACCTCCCAGGAATAAAGCCAACCTGATCTCTATTCACATATAGGCCAATGAAGACTGAAAGCCGGTTAGCAGAATCTTATTCATGATTTTAAGATCATTATTTATTAGGGAGATTGGCCTGTAGTTACCAATTTTGCTAGCATCTTTACCTGGCTAAATTAGCTAAAAGCTAAATTAGCCTGAGAGTCTAGGGGTTGACCCTCCCTAAGGGAGTTAAAAAGTCGAGCTAAGTAAGGGGAGAGAATGGGGGCAAATGTCCTGTAGTAGATATTAGAGAATCCGTCTGGGCCCGGGGCTGAGGACATTTTGAGGTCTTTGATTACCTGGCAAATTTTGGATTCCGAGAAGGGAGCCTCTAGGGCAGACCTGTATTGATTGTCGATTTTGGGAAGGGGGATTTCCTCCAAAAAGGAATCGCCCCGGTCTATATTCTCTGGAGATTTCTTAGAGTACAGGGAGGAGTAAAAGTCATGAAATGACTCTAAAATACACTTAGGATTCTGTGTAAGGGTACCAGACAGGGATTTAATTCTTGGGCACGAGAGGCGCTTGAACCTGGGAGACAATTTAGAAGCCAACTTGTGGCCTATCTTATTGCCCGATAGATAAAAGCGAACCGCTGTCCAATGGAGATGTTTGTTCGCTGCCGATGTAAGGGGGCCAGGTTAAGAGCTAGTTTGGCGGAGTCCAGATCTGCTAGAGAGTCCACCGTGGGTAGGCGCTTATGGGCATGGCTAGCTTGTTTGAATTTGATTTCTAAATTTCTCAAATCAATCTGATGTTCCCGTTTCCGCTGAGCTCCTAGACGAATGAGTACTCCCCTAATCACTGCCTTATGCCTGCCCCAAAGGGGATTGGGTGATATCTCAGGGGTATCATCGAGCTTGAAGTAGTCCTTAATCTCATTTCCTATCATATTCACCAAAGTGGGATCAGAGAGTATGGACTCATTCAGCCTTCAGGGGAGTGGGTCTGCAGGGGACGGAAAGCCAAAAAGCGTAAGCGTGACTAGAGAATGGTCAGACCAAGGCACGTCCAGAATTGAGGACCTTTGAAGCCTGTGAACCTCGCTTGAGGGGAGAAAAATATGGTAAATTCTCGCATAGGTGTTGTGCAGTATTGAGAAGTGTGTAAAGCCTTTAGCCGAGGGGTTTGCCTCTCTCCAAGAATCAACTAGGCCAAACGAGTTGAGAAGGCGAGGTCGAAGATGCCCCGAGGACAGTTTGTCTAAGAGGTAGTCAAATGCTATATTGGAGTCCCCACCTCACTCCAGGGTACCTTTGAAGTGGGGAGCCAGGGATTGGAACAGATTTGAGAAAAACCCGGCCCAACCCTGGTTAGGGGAGTAGTAGGAGACGAACGTATGAATGAAGCCGCCTATTTCTCCCTTGACCAGAATATACCTTTCCTCATAGTCTTTTACCGTTAGTATGTGGTTGAAAGCCACTTTTTTAGAAATGAGGATAGCAACCCCCCTTTTCTTGGAATCAGCATTAGAGAGATAAAAAGTGGGGAATTTGTGGTACAGAAACGATGGCTTAAAGTTATCGGGGAAGTGGGCTTCTTGTAACATCACGACGTCAAGGCCTTTGGAGTGGTAGAAATGTAGAGCTTTACGTCTTTTGGTGGGAGAATTTAGGCCCTGTGTGTTGTGAGTAGCAAATTTCAGAGATGAGACGGGTGCTGTGGACTTAGCCATGACTAGAGATGAGCGAACTTCTAGAAGTCCGGGTTCTGCTGGTTCGGCCGAACTTCGGGACAAAGTCCGGGTTCGGGTCCGGACAGAACCCGAACTTTGTCCCGGACCCCATTGAAATCAATGGGGACACTGACTTTTAGGCACAAAAAAGGCTGTAAAATAGTCCTGGAAGGTCCTAGAGGTCTGCAAAAGGAAGGAAATGTGGGTAAGGGTGGGACAAGTGACCTACAAAGAAATGGGGACAGGGAAATAACTTTAAATATTTAAAAAAAAATAAAAACATAAAAAATGCAAAAATGGAGATTATCTTCAAAATGGGTCTGAAAAGTATTAATTAATGGTAGAGGCCATAGAACTGTTCTAAAATCATCTTCAAACTGTCTCAAAAAAGTATAAATAAGCCGGGAGTACCCATATCACTGTTCTGCAAAAAGTGTGTTTCACTTTAAATGAAACCGGGAATAAGTGAACATCTGTTCTGCAAACTTATTTAAAGTCTGTGTGTCACTTTAAATGAAACCGTGAATCAGTGCACATCTGTTCTGCACAATTCTTTAAAGTCTGTGTGTCACTTTAAATGAAACCGTGAATCAGTGCACATCTGTTCTGCACAATTCTTTAAAGTCTGTGTGTCACTTTATTATTATATTATTATTATTTATACTTTTTTGACACAGTTTGAAGATGATTTTAGAACAGTTCTATGGCCTCTAATGTTAATTAATACTTTTCAGACCCAGTTTTAAAATGATCCCCATTCACCTCCATTTTTGCTTTTTTATGTTTTTAATTTTTAAAAAATATTTAAAGTTATTTCCCTGTCCCCATTTCTTTATAGGGCAATTGTCCCACCCTTACCCCCATTTTCCTTCCTTTTGCAGACCTCTAGGACCTTCCTGGACTTTTTTTACAGCATTTTTAAGATTTTTCATTAAAATTACCAGAACCCCGGACCCGAACCCGGACTTTTTTTGAAAAGTCCGGGTCCCGGACACCCCAAAGTTCGGTACGGACCCGAACTTTACAGTCCGGGTTCGCTCAACTCTAGCCATGACCCCAGGAGAAGGGTAGTTCTAGTGCAATACTGATAGTACTTACCACCTGATCAACTGGGAGGACCCCGGAATGGACAGACAGAGCCCGGGCAAAGGTTTCTGGATATGAGGCTCAGACCAGGCTGCAAAGTGAACTCCAAAACAGTAGCCAACCTCTGAAAAACAAAAAAAAACATATGAGTACTAAAGGAGACAGGAAAGCAGGAAGTAAAGAAAGGGTCAGAAAGGGGAAAAAGAGAAGAAAAAGACCAAAATAGTAAATAACAAGCATCCATCTGAAAACTAAACCCAAGGAAGAGTGAACCAAATCATGGGTCATGCTCCCTTGGAGCAGGTCAGGGCAGCCCTGAACCCACTAAGACCTTCTGAAGGAAGGTAAAGGAGAATTAGCGACCTAGATCTAGGTCACTGTCCCACAGGAGAGCGAGGCATGGGGTCTCGAGTCAACGGTTGGAGGAGGTGCATGCCGAACCGCTCCGACCAGGGACCGCCCGGGCCGGGGCAACAATAGTACATTCAAAATAACTATAAACCTGCATAGAAATATCGGGGGGGCTGAAGCCCCTCTGGGAGATAGAACAGGAAGAACAAACCAAAACAAGAACTAAAACAAGTTCAGACACTCAGAAAGCAGTATATTAAGGCTTATATTCAAAAGGGCTATGACCTCACTGCTAGAGAGAGGGAGTCATAGCCTACCTTCCTACCCCCCTGGGGAAGGGAGGGAATCCCGGGTGGAAAAAAGGGGGGTGGAGTCACCCAGGGGGTAAGAACAAAACCAAGTGGGTGTGTCCTTGGGATTTACAGAACTCTAACAGGGAGCTCAAGCCCAGAGACCCATCTCATGAGGAGAAGGCAAACCATGTCCCAAATTTTTCAGCGGTGGAGATTGGCATCTCGCTGTCTCTTGCTTTGCTGCTTGTTCCAAAGGGGGGTGATAGGGCTCCCTGGGGGGTCTTTTGGACGAACTGGAACACGGTTCTTGAAGAGCCGGAATGGCATCCTGCGAGATCAGACCCAGCTGAAGTAAGGTACGTTTACCTTCCTGTATGGAAGAAAAGCCAAAGGTTTTGGAGTGGTATGTGAATTGTAAGCGAAAGGGGAAGGACCAACAATACTTGATCGCCTATTGTGATAACACTGCCAATAGGGGTTTAAGTGAATGTCTCTTTTGGATTGTAGCTGGTGAGATGTCCGCAAACACCTGGATAGCATGGCCCTGGAATGCCAAGGAATCTAGCTCCCTAGATTTTTTCATAACCCCTTTCTTAATGGTGTAATAATGGGGTTTGACAATGATATCCCTCGGGCGACCGTCTTGGCGTGACAGTTGAAGAGCTCTGTGCGCCCTGTCCAGCTCAAGCCTGCTGTCTGGAGTATTAGGGAGGATTTCCTTGATGAAGCATTTAACCGCTTCCTGGACGTCTGTAATGGATTCATGGAGCCCTCTGATGTGAAAGTTGGCTCGTCTTATTCTCCAGGTCGTCGATCTTTGCTAGGGCCGTGTCCAATTGATCCTGAAGAGTTTGGACGCAATGGGTGTTTTGGTTCACCCTAACTGATGTATTATCCACCACCTGTTCTATAGCCTCAATGTGGGTACCCCGATTGAGAATGTCAGCTTTAATCGCTTCAGTGATGTGAGCAGCATTCTGTGCTAGCCCTGCAGCCAGAATTTCTGAGAAGCGATTAAGTAAGAGCCCCATGTCTGTGGGATGATGTTGTGACAAGGGAGAGTTCTGTGTTAGGCCTACATGGCTGACGGCGCTGTCTGGCCTGGGGGAGAATAAAGCCTCCTCCGTGGATCTCCTTAATAACTCCTCTGTGGATGCTGGGGACGCCTGAAGCCTGAGTATGGGAGTAGAGGACATCACTGGTGGGGCCGGAGCCCGATCATCCTCACCCACAGTGTCCATAATGGAGACCGAGTCCTCTGCTGGGCCACGCTGGAGGAACGCCGCTGCCATCTTAGAAAGGCCTGAGGCCTGTGGGCCGAAGACGAGCTGCCTCTGAACCTCACATTTGGGGGGAATCCCCCGACATATGGTTCCACTCCCTGGGTGCTCTGCCGGGTGGAGCTGCAGAGTGTAGCAGGTCCGCGGTGATGCGCCGGCTCTGGAGTCCTCAAAAGGCTGGAGTGGGACGGAGCTCTCGTTCAATGTGTGCGAACGGAGGTCCCGCGGTTGCGCACTGGTGAAGACCACCCAGATTAAAAGCCATCAATTACTTTATTTGTGTAATGAATACTAACTAGGTGGATACAAGTAAAAAAAAATGATGTGGGCGGAACTCAGCTTTAACAACCAGCTCTTCTCAATGAATTCTAACGAAACAAAATTAATGCCAAAGATACGAAACAAATTCCCAAAATAAATTGGGTCCAATAATGTATCCAAAATGAATTCTTCAATTAACAAATGTATCCGAAAATAAAATGAAACAACATTTTCCGGCGTGCACATGTCTACCATCCATCATTAGGGATGTATAAAAGACGATCATTGATTTCACTTATGTATTCCTACAACATGTAAAATATATTGTACATTATCTTTGCTTTCACCTAGACATTGCTACAATGCACCAGTCCACCCTCTTCCTTTTAGTTATTATTTTGGTGATCTGAGAACCCCTGCTTGCAAGGCAGAACACATATTCCCAACTGCACCCATGTCAAGCTTCCATCGCAAAAGCAGAAAAGTTCAAATTAAAAAAAAAATCAATCAATTTGAATAGGATTGGTGACACAAGAAGGAAGGGCAACACAGTAAACCCAACAAACGCTGCTGCATTAGACATTGCTGACACTGAACATAACGAAAAGAGGAGACAAAAGAGTGTTCCTTGGTGTCCTGCTGCTCCTTTATTAAATGTATTAAATGCTACTCCTTGTTTGTCCAGTCGCAGAATGAGGGAGGTCCTGGTAGGCTAGGTTGTATTGCTCAACTGCAGTGCATTGTGGAGAAAAGTTTCAGGAAGTTTGGGACCTGTTTGTCCTGTTTTAACAGGGGTACCTGGATTGCAAGAGGTTATCTGTTTCCGTATAAGTATCTGAAAATTTGTATGTGCCAGTTTGTCTTGAGTTCAGCTTAAAGGGAACTGCTAAATTCGCCATTCAGGGGAAAATGACTGGGTTCCTTGGCTAGCATTCATTGAAAGGAGTCTTTTCTTTTTTGTCCTCCCACACCATTCTGTTAGCCTTCCGGAGCCCCAAAGGAAAAATCCAGTACTTCCATGTAATATATGGGTGACACTTGACTTGGTGACTGTGTGGACAATTGCCAGGTCCAAGCGTCACATAGGGGGTCATTTACTATAGTGTGATTCTGCCTTTGCACAAATTTTAACACGCAGAATTGCAAATTCGTGTGAAAATGGAATTCACTAAAGCCCTGAGGGAGAAAATAGTCCCAGAATCAAATTCACTATAGCGCCCAGACAACAGTGACTGACTAAAAAACTAGTCGTGGTAGAAGCAAGGGAATTGCACATGGAAATAATGTTTAGAGCATGATATGATCACCTAAATGGTTTTTAAAAATGTTGTATCTTGTTTAATGATGATCTCATTTAAATTGTTTAAAAAAGTGATGTATAACCTGAAATATCATTGAAAGTCTGAAAAGAGCCAAATTCCCCCTTTTTTCCTGACTATTCATCAGCACAACTGAGCATGCTCAGACAAGAAAATTCCCTCATTTTAACTCCCATGCCTTTTTTAGAGGGTGCTATAGGAAATTCGCAAATTCGCGTTGGCAAATATGCCTTCTTGAGAAGGCAAATTTGCGCCATATAGCCCAATGCAAGTTTTAGCCATTGATTCTAATGATACAATTGTAACTTCCCTAAAGAAATCCTTTTCATGTTGAGATGAAATGTATCTTTCCTGACAGACTCCATGGCAGCCTACGTGTGGGTTAACCCCGCCTCCTCTCCAATGCTATAGGACCCCTAATCCCATAAATGTGTGCTCTCGGCTATAGACCGCGTTCCTTTTTTGTCCTCCTCCTTGGATTGGTGTTTGAAGTGAACACTTACGTGTCAAGTGGCATCCAAGTCAAGGGAGTCGGGCATCCTACGAATGCGGTGCAGCCCAGGACCCAGCCACGGGTGGGTGAGCGGCTTCAAGCTCAAGAAGTCCAGTGGTGGGGACAGCCTGTGAATGCCCAGGAGAAGGACCCTCGGCAGGTGGCCAACTACTAGTTGCAGGTTACTCTATGGCAGCCGTATTGTCTTTTTTTTTTGCTCAAATGTCCCCTCGCTTTTGCTTCTCTTTTGTTTGTTGTGTGTGTTGGTCCCCAGTGTCCTCCGGTGATGGCCTGTGCTTGGTCAGCATGGCTTCCGGCTCCTATGGAGCCTGGAGCGCTTCTGCGTTCCAGAGCGCCGTGTCTCCCGTGTCTTCTGGGTCGCGGCGAGGGAGTACGCATGCGCCAGCCTCGTTCAAAACCGAGGCCTGGTTCGCACATGCACAGGCACAGTACGGCATAGCCCCGAGGTGCAGGCGCAAGGGGGTGACGTCACAGGGCAGGGGATTCAAATAGCTGTCAAGCCCCAGAGTCTTTGGTTAGACTCTGTGGGCAGTAGCGGCATCTTCCCCGCGCCCTGGGTTTCAGCTGAGAAGTGAGTCCGGTTGGGCTGAGTGCCCTTAAACGGGCAGAATTGAAAAAAAAAAAAGAGAAAGAGAAAAAAAAAATAGAAAAAAAGGGGAGAGAGAGAATGTAAAAAAAAAAAAATAGAAGAAGTTTTTTTTTTGTTGTTTCCCCTGAGTTCTTACGTCATACTCTCCTCCCCCCAGCCTGAAGCCTGTTCCCAACGGAAAGGATGGACAAGTCACCGCCCTCCTGCGGTCAGCCTCCTCACACAAGGTATGTGCGGGGGAGGGCGGGAGGGTAGGGTGGGACTGGGAGCTGTGGGGCGAAGCACTCTGTCTAAGCCCTGTGTGTGCTCTTTTGTTTCTCTTTCTACAGCCCTTCCAGGTCTGGCCTTCAGTATATGGCCCACCAAGCCCCTGCCAAGCCGCATCAGCATCATCATTCTTCTTCCAGGTCCAGACGTGGCTCTCCGTCTGGAGACCACCATCAGAGGAGACGCTCCCATTCCTCCTCCAAGCACCGCTCCCACTGCCACGACAGCCGCTCTGATCACAGAGCCTGCTGGGAATGTCGGGCACGGGTCCCGGTGGGCAAGTCTCTGTGCGACCACTGTTACGCCCGGGCGGTAGGCAAAAGGAATACGGAAAACCAGCAGATGGAGTCGCTGGTGAAGCGTGTAGTGCACCAGTCCCTAAAAGAATGGGGCGCATCGCACACACGGAGCCAAACCACCACTATGTCAGGCTCAGTGGCCGATGAAGCCCCGAAGGATACGGGCTCATTCCGGCCTTAAGAAGCGGATGACTTTCCGGGCGGCTTTGATTTTGCCCTGGTATCCCCGCTGATTAAGGCAGTTAAAGAGGCCCTGAAATGGGAAGATCCCTACTCTCCGCCGGTGAAGCAGAGAAAATTCTTTGGTATAAACTATGGAGACAAATGGCGCTGCCTGGGGATAATAATGAGTGAGAGAATTACTGTGAGCATATAAAAAACAGTCAATATATAGGATGTAAAAGAGACCACCTGTTAACAATGTTGGCCTGATATTGATCCGTGGTTATACTGCCGTGTTCATCTCCTATGACAGGAGGGAAGCCAGCGCGGAAATACCATGAAGTGCTGTTGCTCCGTGTTAAGATCCGCGACCATGTAGAGGGAGAAAAACCACAATGTGTGTATGCATATACCTGAAACAGCACCCAAGTGCCAATCCTACTCACACTGGGGGAAGTCAGACGAGCGTTCGTGGCCGGCCGCTGTGAATCAGCTAGCGACGCTCACCCATTCACTTGGTAACAGGAACACGGAGATCTCCCGGCTAGCTGATTCACAGCGGCCGGCCACGAACGCTCGTCTGACTTCCCCCAGTGTGAGTAGGATTGGCACTTGGGTGCTGTTTCAGTATTTGTCCAAAGCAATGGAACCCTGGATGGAGAATGTGGAGTCGGTGATTAAGGGTGTCTCCGAAGAATTGGTCGGAAGCTCAGCAGTTCAAGAGCTGAAGCTAGCAACAGCCTTCCTGGGGGAGGCCTCCATTGATCTTATCCGCCTCTCGGCCCGGACTATGCTGTCCGCGGTCACGGCCAGGCGGGCGTTGTGGTTATGCCCCTGGTGTGCTGACCCGGCGTCTAAGCAGGCCTGGTGTAAGATTCCCTTTGAGGGTTCCTCCCTGTTTGGTAACAAGCTGGACAGTGCCATAGCTTGGGCCACAGGGGGGAAATCTGGATTCATCCCCCAGGATAGGCATCTATTTGGTCAGAAGAGACCACAGCGCAGGAGGAGTACAGGGCGTTCAAGGGAAGCCCGCTCATACAAGCCAAGCAGAGACTTTAGGAGCAACTGGAGAAGAGGGCAGGCTGTGCAGAAGTCTGCCAAGAGCCAGGCATCCGGGGCCCGGGAGGCCGCTAAGTCCTTTTGAGATTGGGCCCGTCCAGGCGGGTCGGGTAGGGGCGCGTCTGCGCCTTTTCCATCATGTCTGGACGGCCTTGATCTCGGACCACTGGACCATCAAGACGGTGACAAAAGATCACTCTTGGTCCTTCATCGCCACTCCTCCGCACAGGTTTGTTGCAACAGTGCTCCCACGGGCAGAAGAGAGAAGAAAAGCCCTCCTGGATTATGTGGACTCTGGTGGATCAGGGAGCTGTCCTACCTGTTCCGAAAACAGAGGAATTCAGGGGGGTCTACTCACCTCTTTTCCTCGTACGAAAGAGAAATGACTCCTGGCGTCCGGTGATAGATTTAACGTATCTGAACAAATTCATAAGATACGAAAAATTCAAGATGGAAACGCTGTCCACAATTCAGCAAGCCGTGCAACCGGGCGATTGGCTGGTCTCAATAGACTTGAAAGACGCCTATTTTCATGTGCCGGTGGAAGAAGGGTTCGGCAAGTTTCTCCGGTTTGCGGTCAGGTCGAGACATCTGCAGTTTACCTGTCTCCCCTTTGGTCTCTCAACGTCACCTCGCACCTTTTCCAAGGTACTCCTGGCTGTAGTAGCACTGATCAGAACAACAGGGATTCGATTGTATCATTACCTCGACAATCTACTCCTGCTCTCTCAAGAGAGGGAGCAACTACTTGCCCACAGAGACCAGGTCGTCTCCATCCTGACCGAGTTCGGCTGGCTGCTGAACTTGGAGAAAAGCCATCTGGAGCCAGCTCAGTGCCTGATATACTTAGGAGCTCAGTTCGATACACTGGAATGCATAATCTCGCTGCCGGCAGAGAAAATCCCCATCATCAGGGAGAGGGTGTCACGGGCCCTAGCCTCCCCATATCTGAGAGCCTCTTGCTGCCTCGAGATCATTGGCACCATGGTTGCCACAACGCCAATGGTGAAGTGGGCCCTTTGGAAGCTACGCCCCTTCGAGGCAGGATTCCTCCCCCAATGGGACTCCGGCAACAACAGCCAGCTCATCCGCATAAAATAGGCCATGAGGGCCAGCCTCCCCTGGTGGCTGAAACAGAGAAACCTGCTTACATGCCACTCCATCTCCCCGGTCTCATGGGCTGTGGTGACCACCGATGCCAGCGGTACAAGATGGGGGGCTCACTACGAGTCAGAACTGGCACAAGGCAGGTGGGAACCCTGTGCCCGCATTCCGGGCTCAAATATTCTGGAGCTGCGTGCAGCCTTTCAGGCTCTTCAAGCTTTCGGTCACCTTCTGAGGGGGAAAGCAGGTCTTCTCAGAATGGACAATACGACGGCTGTCTCCTATGTGAAGAGGCGGGGGGGGCGCGGAGCCCCGCCCTACTCCGAGAGGTCGAGCCAATCCTGTCATGGGCCCAGAGGTACCTAATGGACATTTCGGCAGTATTGGTCCCCGGGGTCCAGAATGCTCAGTGGCTTTTCTCTCGAGAGTGGAGAGTGGAGTGGAGAGTCATTTGAGTGGATCCTGTCATTGGGGGTGCAGCCGGAGGTGGACCTATTCGCCTCCCCTTGCAATTTCAAGATCAAGAGATAATACATCCAGAACTATTGCAGCCAGGCCTGTGGGACGGACGCTTTGACGGACAAATGGAAGTTCAGCAAGGCATATGCATTCCCTCCGTGCCCGGTCATCATGAGGTTCCTATGGAGGCTCTGGACGGAAACAGTCGAGGTGGTGATGGTGGCCCCATACTGGCCGAACAGGCCGTGGTTTCTTCTGTTGACCCAGCTGAGCACCCGGGACCCGGTGCCCCTCCCCCTCAGACCGGACCTGCTGTCCCAGGGGACAGTTCTACACTGCTGCCCAGCGGTCCTGAAGCTGAAGGTCTGGTTCTTGAGAGAGGGAGGCTGGAAGCCCTAGGCTGCTCGACGTTTGTCATCTCCACCCTCATGAGTTCTAGAAGGTTGAGTACGAACAGGGTGTATGGAAGGATTTGGGCCAAGTTCATGCCACACAGAAGTCATCCACAGATCCGGATGTTCAGACAATCCTGGGATTCCTGTAAACGGGCCTAGACCTAGGCTTAGCGGTCAGCTCATTGAGGGTTCAAGTCTCGGCACTGTCTGCCTTCTCCGGGTCCACATGGGCCTCTCACCCTCTGGTCCGGCAATTCTTTAGAGGGGCAGTGAGGATTAGGCCTCAAAGGAGACCAAGGTTCCCCAAATGGGATTTACCCCTAGTTCTGGATTCGCTCTCGGCGGCAGCTGATCCAACCTCAGTGAAGGATCTTTCCTCGAAGACCGCCTTCCCAGTAGCAGTCACATCAGCCAAGCGGGTCTCGGAAATTGGTTCCCTCGGTCATAAGGAACCCTTCTTGTCCTTTTTTCTGGATAGGGTAGTGCTTATACCCATGCTCAAAGCAAACCCGAAGATGACGTCGGTAGTCCACGAGAATCAGGATATTGTCCTCCCCACGTTCAGAGCATCAGGAACCGGGGTTGTTCACCCGCTAGATGGGGGTGAGGTGCTGAAAGAATACCTCCGGGTAACGGCCTCCTTTAGGCACTCGGATTATCTTTTTCTGCTGCACTCTGGAAAGAACAGGGGACAGGGCCGGCTCTACCACTAGGCGGAGTAGGCGGCCGCCTAGGGCGCACTGATGCCTAGGGGCGCCTGGCCACTGTTGATCTGTCACTGGCTGCTCTGCATTGATTCATGTAAAAACTGACACTGTCTACCTGAGATAATGAGATTGTATTATCACATGCCATTTGCAAATGTATACAGAAATAGTGACTGATCTGACCAACACCCCCCCCCCACTGCCCCCACCCCCCCGTGAGGCTGTATTTGATGGGTACAGGTGAAGCTGTATTTGATGGGCACAGGTGAAGCTGTATTTGATGGGCACAGGTGAGGCTGTATTGATTGGCGCTGGTGAAGCTGTATATGATGGGCGCTGGTGAGGCTGCATTTGATTGCCCCTGATCAGGCTGGGCAGGGGAAAGGGGGTGGAGCCAAGGGGGCAGCAGAAGGAGGTTTCGCCTAGGCTGTCAAAAATCCTTGCACCAGCCCTGACAGGGGAGAACGAGCCTCATCCAGGACAATAGCGGCTTGGATCATCCAGGTGATCCAGTAGGCGTATAGGGCGAAGGGGGTGGCTCCTCTGGAGGCGGTGACCACTCATTCCACCAGAGGACTGGCGACATCCTTGGCAGCCGCGCGCCATGTGGCCCGGAAGTTATCTGCAGGGCGGCTTCATGGGCCTCCATCAATATGTTCATGTCACATTATTGTGTCGAACTAGCTTCCTTGTCCTCTGTGAATTTTGGACGTAGTGTCTTGTCAATTGATGGTGCAAATTAAAATTCTTTGTGTGTTAAGCATACCCTCCCGTGTGGTTCTGGCTAGTTATTTCCCACACGTAGGCTGACATGGAGTCTGTCAGGAAAACGGAAAATTTCTTATCAGATACTTACCGTAATTTTCCTTTCCTGATGGACTCCATGGCAGACGGAGTCCCCACCCATGGATTAAGGAGTCGGCTAGTTATGGAACACGGTCTATAGCCGAGAGCACACATTTATGGGATTAGGGGTCCTATAGCATTGGAGAGGAGGCGGGGTTAACCCACATGTAGGCTGCCATGGAGTCCATCAGGAAAGGAAAATTACGGTAAGTATCTGATAAGAAATTTTCCGTTTTCTCTCAAACAAATTGTCCCTGCAACAATGTTTCTTCATGTATTTCATGCTTTCATGTTTTGTTAAAAATACATTTTCTCTGTCTTTCACTTGTTGCTGTCCATCTCACAAAAATCTTTTCCCAAACTCATACAGCTATCTTCACAAACCACAAACAATACCATTGCTGTTACAAATGTAAAATGAATCACAATTTTTTTTCCTTTTTTTAAAAAAAATTGCAAATTATCCTAATTTGAGCCCAAAAATATGATATGTGTACCAACATCAGAAAAAAAAAATGTCATTACCAAAAATCTGAGAGTAACATCACTACTGTACACTCACCCACCAAGGACCACAAATATCACAGAATAAATCAAGACAAATAACTCCTGTATGTAATTCCACCACCTATATATCCAAAGAAATGCAGTATATATGTGTAAGAGAACTCTACAAGTAGCATCTCTGTGGCTCATAAGGTAACACTCCTGCCTAGCATTGCTTTGTTCCTGGGTTAGAAGGCCAAAAATGTTGTTAAACATAACTCAGGACTTTACCTAAATTATGTCTAAATGTAGTATTTATGTGTAGGAGGGTTCCACCGCCGTTGTAAATTGTGTCATATATTTTCCATGGGCGAGAATTATAATCAGCCTTAATATTTCCCCACCAGCAATAATTGCAGCTTCTTACCAAGCAAAATGCCCCAAAATGGGAGATGTTCTAGAGCAGAATGCTCACAGTACTGGGTAATTTATTGCACCCCTGGGTCTTAGCACTGTTTGACATCACAGAGATGGAGGCTCCACGATTGTGGCAGCACAGTGGCTAACAGGTTAGTGCTTCTGCTTCGCAACCCTGGGGTCATTGGTTTAAATCCAAAACTTCCAGTCAAAAAGTTGTCTGCTCTTCCTGTGTTGGGAAAAATAAGTCAGATCTTTACACAAATTATATATAAATGTAGCATTTTTGTGGACAAGGATTCCACCACCATTGCAAATCTTGCACAATCTACTATGTTGGAAAAAGTATTGGAACATCTGCCATTACACACACAAGGGCAGCCCAGTCTTAAGCCTCATACACACGGTTCGATGGTCGTATGACCGAACGGACCAAATCGTATGTTGTCTGTTGTATCTCGCATACTGACATGCACCACACGATCGTACGACCAAGCCGAACGTAGTGACGTGTTATGACGTGTTATGAATGTATGAAGAGAAAGTTCAGGTGCATGTAATTAGTGTCCGGCCGTTCCTGACTCCTGAGCATGCGAGTTTTGCACAATACAACTTGTTGGACCAACTTCTCTGTACACACGATACAACGGTCGTACGACCACTTGTTGGTACCACCAAAGTTTTCTAGTTTGCTCATACAACTCCTGTTGTACGACTGTCGTACGTCGGCTGTTCTAATCGCGCGTACTGATAGTCAGACGACCTGTTGTATGCGATCATCGAACCATGTGTACGAGGCTTTAGTCTTTAGGGTTCAAATTGGATTTGGCCCACCCTTTGCAGCTATAACAGCTTCAACTCTTCGGGAAGGCTGTCCACACGGTTTAGGAGTGTGTCTATGGGAAGGTTTGAACATTCTTCCAGAAGAGCATTTGTGAGGTCAGGCACTAATGTTGGATGAGAAGGCCTGCCTCACAATCTCTGCTCTAATTCATCCCAAAGGTGTTCTATTGGGTTGAGATCAGGACTCTGTGCAGGCCAGTCAAGTTCCTCCACCCCATACTCACTCATCCATGTCTTTATGGACCTTGCTTTGTGCACTGATGCACAGTCATGTTGGAACAGGAAGGGGCCATCCCCAAACCGTTCCTACAAAGTTGGAAGCATGAAATTGTCCAAAATGTATGCTGGCCCCTTATGATTTGCCTTCACTGACCTCAACCCAATAGAACCCCTTTGGTAAGGAATTAGAGCGGAGACTGCAAGCCAGGCCTTCTCATCCAACATCACTGCCTAACCTCACAAATCTCTTTGGGAAGAATGGTCAAACATTCCCATGGACACACTCCTAAACCTTGTAGACAGCCTTCCCAGAAGAGTTGAAGCTGTTATAGCTGCAAAGGGTGGGCCAACTCAATATTGAACCCTACATACTAAGACTGGGATGCCATTAAAGTTCATGTGTGTGTAAAGGCAGGCGTTTTGACAATATTGTGTGGGATAACACGTTTGCAAATTGTAAGTGTTCTTGTTTATCAGGTGCAATCACAATAGAGTTAGGCAGACCTGAAGAGACAGATTGAATGATACTGGCGGGCGTGTGCTTCCATTGGGCGTGTCGGTGTGCTAACAATACAACCTATGTTATATAATTCACTGCAATAGGAGAGGTTGGTTTGCCCTGCGAAGAGGCTGTGTTATTTGCTGTGGTTTTTAGGGGAGTAGGGCTGATATTGTGCATAATGACAAACGCCCCACTTGGGCTGTTCAAATTCTTGTGCATTTTGTCCATCAAAAGTGTGGCTTTGCTGTACATGTTGTGTATTGTTGCTGTCTGACCATGCATTCATGGTTTGGGGGCATCTGCTGACCTTCTACTCTTTGATCTCATTGCTTAATCATGTACACAGAAATGCATCTTCCAGCAGAACCGTCACCAATGTATGTGTGTGGAATGTGGGATGGTGGGTATTCATGTTGAAATGTCTTTTTAATAATTTTTTTTTTTTTAAAGATGACTATTTGTATTTTTGTATAATCTTGCAGCTAAACATTTGTTGGCATCTGTTGAGAGTAGTTGTACTATGAAATGTGTAGCCTGCTATACACTGTGAAATTAAAGCTATGTCCATTATAAGGCTTGGAAAATTTTTAGATTGTAAGCTTCTATGAGCAGGGCCATTAGATCCCAATTGCTAAATGTTTGTCTAAATGTACCACCTGATATATTAATGCCACTAAATGAATGTACATAATTGTGTTGCTGCCGTGCAAATAAATGTAAATTCTTGAGCTATTTTTTTCAATTTGTTTTGGGGGAGCTGGGTTTGGAGAAGTGAACTGTCTTGCTAATGACAAATTATGAGAACTTGTAATTGTGGATTAAAAAACCCAAATCTCTTCAACACACCTGCAAGTAAATGATAAAGGTTGTTTAAGTGAGGTCTTTTCATTTAACAGGTCTGGAGAATTGCAGGTAAGTGCCGGTTCACACTGCTGCACTGTGCAAGATTGTGTCTGGTTCACACCGCAGTACAAGTCACATACGCTGTCCATGCAATGTGATTTTAGCCATACAGATAGTATGGCTGAATTTGCATCGCATTTGGACCAAACTCGCACAGGACCCTTTTTTTTTGGTCCGCACCAGAATTGGATTGCATGGGTGTTCACGCCCATGCAGTCTGATTAATGTCTGAACTGTTAGTTTGCACTGTGATATGTTAGTTGAAATTGGGGTGTCATTAACAATGTATTGACACTCCCAGCATGTCACACATCGGAGTGTGAAATGCGAAGCGGGAACCTGCAGTGGATTTGCAGAGTTCCAGCATTGCACAAGTGTGAACCAGCACTCATAATGAATTTAGCTGGAGGATAGGCAGTGTTGTACTTCTCAAACTGAGCTGAGTCTGTCATTCACCTGCCTATTACTAAAAAAAAATTGATAGTGATCAAATATTCGCAAGCAAGTGTGGCTTTGTCCTCTGACCCGGGAATGTCATTGTTTTCTCCCGGAAGCGCCTTTTCTGGTCAGGATCTCTATATAGGTGGATATAGCGAGGTCCCATTTTAGCAAACAGGGGCTACTCATTTGACGGGTAAGTGTAGGAAATATACTTGTGCTTACATTGTGTGGGGGAGGATGTGGTAGCTATATTTGGTGGGGATGGGGTTAATTTATTTGTTAATTTGGGATCACCACACATTCACTTCCTGCGAGGACATCCATCTGAAATTTTGGGGCCCCTTAAACCGCTTTAGACCTCCCCCCTTCCTTCTGACCAACAACATTCCCCAGGGCCTTCCCAGTGGGCCATTCCACCACATCCGCCCACTGGCCAGGGGTGTACACATGCTACAGCCACAGTAGGAATTATACACCCTGTCACACTTACCGAGTGTAGCCTGCCAAGCATGACTCATTCAAGTGAAGTGTTCAATGCATGCTAGTGTGAGATCCAAGGGGTTTAAAAAAAACTGCGCAGGCAGCACAGCCTCACCTAATGCTTGTAATAAGACCTTGTGCCAAACCATAGGTGCTGGCGGTCCCAAACTTGGACCAGTTGTGGTCCAGTGGGCCCTCTCCATATGACCCAACGGTGTCCCCAAACTGGGTGCCCCCCACATAGACTCCAATGTTAAGTCCGAAGTTCACCCGACAATTGCTGGTCAATGACTGGTCACTTTGAGGACCTGGTACAACCGAACCATAGATGCTGGAGGTCCCAAACCTGGTCCAGTTGCTGCCCAGGGGGTGCTCTCTATTTGGAAATCGTGGGGTCCAACTTGACAGGTGACTTTGCAGTCCCAAGTCGCAGGACAAGTTGCACAAGTGTGAAAGGGGCCTTAGATATCCACCCAAAAGTGGAAGCTCTGCTTATCTCTCTCCTCCCCCTTCTGATGCCACATTTGTCTCCTTTTCGGGGGGGGGGGGGTGGGTACCTGTTTTGGACATTTACCTGTCCCCACTTCCGACAGACCTCACTGCAGCGAGTTTGACAAATTTGTCACTCCTCCTCTTTCCCTGCTGCCAGGCCATTCAGAAAGTGCAGTGCCCTTTGTGCATACGTAGTAGGGAATCGGCAATGGAGGCGACAGCACCTGAGAGCCAATGGAAACATGGGCTGGAGTGCCAACATCACTAGCTTCCAGGACAGTGTCCTAATAATTAAACTCAGCAGTTGCAGGATGTGTAGCTGCTGACTTGTACATTTTCTGTGGTGGGGGGCTGAGGCACAACTTTAATATCAGCTTGGTTACCTAGATTGGTGAGCTGGGATTGAGCCCCAGCTATCACATGGTACTTGGGCTTATCTCAACAACCTGTACCATGTGAATAGCTTCAGCTAATCACCGATCAGTAGTAATCCTAGCTGACGTGAATGTCAAACAATTCTGACTGTTCAAAGTTTGGCTGATACCATGATTTATATGGTATCAGCAAGCCTATATGATACATTTAAACAAGGCTATCTAACTCAGAGTAGTTCAATGGTATGGATGGTATGACCTTCTGAAAGCTTGCATTGTACTCAGCATTAGATACTGAAAATATGCAAACGCATATTCACCAATTAGCCAATGCACATCGGTTTGATTGCTTCCATACTATGAATTCTTTAAATGCATGCAATGGTATGTACATATTCAATAATATTATGATGTGGAATTGGAATAATCACACACTAGTTAACGTGCTGGCAGTTTGTAGAGAATTTTCAGAATCCAAAATTAGTAAATGTATTTTCTATGGCTGGTTGTGGTCAACTTCATAGTGTAGTGGTTCCTTCTAATACCTTCAAAGCTTACAGCTACAGTTTTGGATCCTACTGGTGTCATCACTACACCTTGCATTATATTCTGAAAATATGTGAAGGCATATTTGCCAATGCCCATCAGTTTGATTGCTTCCATACTATGAACTTATGCAATGGTATGTACATATTCAATAATATTATAGTGTGGAATTGGAATAATCACACACTAGTTAACGTGCTGGCAGTTCGTTTGTAGATAATTAACAGAATCCAAGATTAGTAAATGTATTTTCTATGGCTGGTTGTGGTCAAGTCTTTAGTGTAGTGGTTCCTTCTGATACCTTCACAGCTTACAGCTACAGGTTCGGATCCTACCGGTGTTCATATTCGCCAATGGTTTCCATTTTGCTGCTGTAGTTCGCATACACTTTTTCAAGCAAATCATGTCCATACAAACCTTCAATGGATTCCGTGCATATGCGAACGCATGTTCGCCAATTAGCCAATGCACATCAGTTTGATTGCTTCCATACTATGAACTCTTTCAATACATGCAATGGTATGTACATATTCAATAATATTATGGTGTGGAATTGGAATAATCACACACTAGTTAATGTGCCAGCGGTTAGTTTGTAGAGAATTAGCAGAATACAAGATTAGTAAATGTATTTTCTATGGCTGGTTGTGGTCAATTCAATAGTGTAGTGGTTTATTCCGATACGTTCAAAGCTTACAGCTCCCGGTTCGGATCCTACAGATGTCATCAGCACACCTTGCATTGTACGCAGCATTATATTTTGAAAATATGTGAAGGCATATTTACCAATTAGCCAATGTCCATCATCAGTTTGATTGCTTCCATACTATGAACTTTTGCAATGCATGTAATGGTATGTACATATTCATTAATATTATGGTACGCAATTGGAATAATCGCACACTAGTTAACCTTGCAGCAGTTAGTTTGTAGAGAATGAAGAGAATACAAGATTAGTAAATGTATTTTTTCTGGCTGTTTGCGGTCAACTCTATAGCCTAGTGGTTTATTCCAATACGTTCAAAGCTTGCAGCTCCTGGTTTGGATCCTACGGATGTCATCAGCACACCTTGCATTTTACACAACGTTATGCTTTCCATTTTGCTGCGGTAGTCCCCATACACTTTTTCAAGCAAATCATGTTCATACAAACCTTCAATGGATTCTGCAGGTTCAAGCCCAATTGACATCAGCTATTTTCATATATGCCAATTAAGAAGGCATATTCACGGTAATAACGCGATTCTGCGTTCGCATGATCGCCTATTTGATATGCCAATTGGCTTAAATGGGCTTTATTTTTAAGCGTCACGCGGTCGCATATTCGCGATATAGTGAATTAGCCCCTCAGTGACAGAGGGATCTTTAGCCTTGTGTATTCTCCAACCAGTGTATTGTCTGAACATATCCAGCAACTTTGGGAAGGGGGCCCCAGTGAGAAAACAGGGGAGGTGGTATAATATGTGGATGTTAAGCAAAGCTGTCACTTTGCCTTCTATTACTAATGTACAGGTTTTACTTTAAATAAAGTCACTTTCAAATTCAACTTTATGTAACTATTCCTGATCATGCAATTTATTTGTTGTCTGAAACCTTGGCTCTACTGATGTTCTATATTCAATCTTTAAATCACTCTACCTGTGCTATATTTTTCCTGCTTTTGTATATTTGATTTGATTCCTATATGCAGGAAACTAATGTATTACCGGCTACATCAACCTGCCTCTCACACAAAACGAACAAGGGGAGGATGATCCAGCATTTTTTGTACAATAAAAGAGTGAGATCTAATGGAGGAAAATGCATCTTTACAAGTGGCACTCCATCCAAACAGCCGAGGCTTGTTAAACAGACAAATAAATGCTGTTTGCAGGAACTCAACGTGATTGCTGGCTTAAATATAAGAGTACTATTTAAATGTTAAAGCTGTTTTCTGGATTTCCTCTTTCAAGAAAGTAGCTTGCTGATGGATACAGGTCAGAAGGCCTCCCCTTGTTTTAAGATGGAAGAGTTCATAAACCATATATGCAAGCAGAGGTCTAGTAGATCAGAACTAGAAAACAGATTTCTTGAGCCACAAGTTTTGCATTCACATCATACTCCATCCATAATATGATATGTCCCTTTATGACCCCTGCACTCGTTCACTCATGTCTTAAGACGGGGAGCAGATTAATGATCCCCCGCCATAAAGGAACCCTTTAAGACAGCATTTCTCAACCAGGGTTTCTCCTAGGGTTTCTAGGGGTTATTTGAGCAATGAACAATTTGTAAGCAAAGGTTAGTATCTCTTTTGGGGAAACCCCTCCCCTAGGTGAGTATTGTAGGTGTGGCTAGCCTCTTTTTTTTATAATCTGGGGCTGGGAGTATTTAGGGCAGAGGTTAATGGGAAAAGGCCACCTGTGGAATACCATTATGTGAGATTACAGCCCCAGGGTAGTGCGCTCTTCGGGTAGTCAAGCCCATCTAAGGGAACCTACAATGAGGGAACTGGAAGTCTTAAAGATGAATTTGGACTCTACAATGTTGTTGATGCTGGCCCGTGGTACGTTGACATTGTACCCCCTTAGGTGGTACAATCAGTGAGTATACGAGTGCCGGACTCCGGGTTGGGTTCTTTTGTGGACAGATGTGTTAATCGGTAAAGTTCCAAAATGAGAGTTATACTTACCACACGGTAAAGAAGGTTATGTAGTAATGCGAATGAAGAGGAATGTCGGTCGTAGTTGTTGTAACATCTCAGGTTTAAGTAGAAATTCTGAAGGTCAAGGGAGTAACATCCAAGGGAATCTACCCGAACTGATGGGCTTCTCGCGTGATGGGACCCCGACATTAGAGTGTATTACCATAAGGTGTCCACCGGAAAAGGGTAATTGGAGACGGGATTTATGAGGGTCGGGGTCTAATATTTTTTTTCTCCGATCGGTGTGGATGTTATGAGTGGATCCCCTCCCCAAAGGGGTTTTCTCTATGATTGGAAACGAATGTTTAACAAGTAACGAGTTTATTGGGGATCTTTGGGATCCTCTTTGGGACCAACTCTTTACGACAGAATTTCCCAAGGAAATACCGCCCCCTAGTAATTAGACGAGGGGCAGAATTCTGTACTCACTTGCTCACGTCCCCAGTATTTCCCTGTATA
>BLSH010214078.1:1661677-1675723 GCA_018402905.1 Glandirana rugosa | reverse complement strand
CATCCGGACTTACGGCGAGTTACTAACCACTCCGGTCTTGTTCATGTCCGCTATCATCTAACTCACCGACTGTTACGGAGGTCAAGGAAGTGTAACAGAGGGAGGGCCAGGGAACTACTTTCGAGTCTCAACCGTGGACTTGGAGTACCGGTAGACAGAAAGTGGAGTCGGGGAACATTTAATCGGTTCGTCAGACCCGGAGTTCAGTACGTTCTCTGAGAATACAAAAAACTACTGAGAGGACCACACGAAAGGCACCCGGTAGGTGTATCGTGACGGGGTCTTCACCTTCTGTAACTCACGCGCTGGTGTTTCCATGTCCTCATCCTGCAACAGAAGTAGTTGGGCATCGGTGCACTCAATGTCTTCCACTTCTGGGGCAGTGCTATGTGGATGGCCCACGGAAAGCACACCAGGAGAGTCATCAAAAAACATAAGAGTCTCTTGCATGACTTGAGGCCCAGACTGCTTGGCTAATTTACAAGGGGCTGAGGTGAAAGACAGATGGCCATGAGGTTCAGGTGCCAACTCTGAGCTTTCATCAAGGGACCGGGAGGGAGACAATGTGAAGGAACTGGAGGCATTGTCAGCCACTCAATCTACTATCGCCTGTACTTGTTCTGGCCTCACCAATCATTGAGCGGCATTCAGGCCTACCATATCACGGTGAAGGTTCTGTTGGCTACCTGAGGAAGGTGTTTCACTTGTGTGTGTAGCTGGCACACATCAACCACGTCCTCTCCTCTCCAACAGGAGCTTCACCAACACGACCAACACCAGCAGCACCAGCATCACTAGCAGCACCATGACCACATCCCTTATTTGGTGCTCTACTCACTGTGCCCGCAAATGTACTATGTAGCCCTATTTAAGTATTTATTAATACCAATTAATACCTTCTCTTTTTTGGAAAACACCAACGTAGACGCACTTTTTATTTTGGTGCAAGAAATGCACCGCTCACACCAACAGCAGTAACCTCTCCCTATAGAACTAGGAGATGACTATAGAACAATAATCTGTCCCTTACAGGAGCAGCAGGAACCTCTCCCTATAGAACTAGGAGATGATTATAGAACAATAACCTGTCCCTTACAGAAGCAGCAGGAACCTCTCCCTTTAGAACTAGGAGATGATTATAGAACAATAATATGTCCCTTACAGGAGCAGCAGGAACCTCTCCCTTTAGAACTAGGAGATGATTATAGAACAATAATCTGTCCCTTACAGCAACAGCTGGAACCTCTCCCTTTAGAACTAGGAGATGATTATAGAACAATAATCTGTCCCTTACAGCAACAGCTGGAACCTGGCCCTATAGGAGTAGACGGCGATTTTTGAACAATAATCTGTCCCTTACAGCAACAGCTGGAACCTGACCCTATAGGAGTAGGCGATGATTTTTGAACAATAATCTGTCCCTTACAGCAACAGTTGGAACCTGACCCTATAGGAGTAGGTGATGATTTTTGAACAATAATCTGTCCCTTACAGCAACAGCTGGAACCTGGCCCTATAGGAGTAGGCGATGATTTTTGAACAATAATCTGTCCCTTACAGCAACAGCTGGAACCTGACCCTATAGGAGTAGGCGATGATTTTTGAACAATAATCTGTCCCTTAAAGCAACAGCTGGAACCTGACCCTATAGGAGTAGGTGATGATTTTAGAGCAATAATCTGTCCCTCTAAGCAGTAGCCTCTACCTAGTGCAGTCAGATCGTTGTGTAATGCAGGGTGAGATCTGCAATCTGTCACTCAAGGCAGCAGTATGAGAAATCTCTAATTAGTCCAGAATCAGATCGTTGTGTAATGCAGGGTGAGATCTGCAATCTGTCCCTCAGAGCAGCAGTAGTAGTAATCTCTAATTAGTCCACAATCAGATCGCTCTGTAATGCAGGATGAGATGTTATAATATCTGCAATCTGTCCCTCACAGCACCGGCAGCTTCCTCTCCCTACACTAGTCAGAGTCTCAGAGAGCATGTGACTGCAGCACTAAGTGACTCCAGCTTATAAAGAGGCTGGGTCACATGATGCACTGGCCAAGCACAGCCATGCCATTAGTAGGCATGGCTGTGATGGCTTCTAAGGGCAAACCAGTGAAACGCTTGTTGATTGGCTGCCCTGCAGCTATTCAACATGCGTGATCAACTACCAGAACCCAGAACCCGAACCCAAGCGTTTTTTGAAATGTCCGAGTTAGGGTTCGGGTCCCGGACACCCCAAAGTTCGGTACGGACCTGAACTTTACAGTTCGGGTTCGCTCAACTCTAGTGAGGAGTGTATGGTGGGGTGGTAGTATGATATGAGATGGGTGCAGAGGGCATAAAAGTGATATATGGTGTTAATGAGCCCTAATTTATTGCTCCATCACTGCAGAGGCCACCTTGCAGTGGCATGCATAGAGCAACTGAAGTTAGCAGCACAGCACAGAACTGGCCTCCCACCCTGCTGCAAACACTGCATTCACCGCCCCTCCCCTATCTCAAGTCCCTTCCTCAAGTCCTGGCATACAAGTAAAGCCTCAAGTGTTCCCACAAAGCTGCCAGCTCACACCTCTCCACATCTGACAGAACAAACTCCTGCATGGTATGCCCGTGCATGCATCCCTCCCGGAGTTCTGGGTTCATCAGCGGCCAGCAGCTCCGCCTCCACCTCTACAATTTGTCTGTAGGCGGCGCTGGAGGACACAGAGGGGGCACTGGAGAGTGCAGAGAGACTTCAGGTTGGCGCGGGGGCACTGTTAATATAGCAGCGCCGTCGCTGTATACTAGAGACCAGCCCGGCTTGCTCATCCCGCCAGCTTAGAGACACTGACAGGGGGACATTCCCTCCAACTCACACTCACAAGTAAGTCAAATTAAGCAGCCACGAGGCCCCTGTGAGTGCGAAGCTTTAGGCGACCTCTTAATTTGCCTAATTATAGAGCCGCCTCTGGCTGGCAGCACTCATACATCTATTTTCCAAAGAATATGACGCTGAGCATGTGCTCTCAACTTCTTTGTTCGACCATGGCGAGGCCTGTTCTGAGTAGAACCTGTCCTGTTAAACCGCTGTATGGTTTTAGCCACCGTGCTGCAGATAAGTTTTAGGGTCTTGGCAATTTTCTTATAGCCTAGGCCATCTTTATGTAGAACAACAATTCTTTTTTTTTAGATCCTCAGAGAGTTCTTTGCCATGAGGTGCCATGTTGAACTTCCAGTGACCAGTATGAGAGAGTGAAAGCAATAACACCAAATTTAACACAACTGCTCCCCATTCACACCTGAGACCTTGTAACACTAACGAGTGACATGACCCCGGGGAGGGAAAATGGCTAAATGGGCCCAATTTGGACATTTTCATTTAGGAGTGTACACACTTTTGCAGTCAGCGGTTTAGACATTAATGGCTGTGTGTTGAGTTATTTTGAGGGGACAGCAAATTTACACTGTTATACAAGCTGTACAATCACTACTTTACATTGTAGCAAAGTGTCATTTCTTCAGTGTTGTCACATGAAAAGATATAATAAAATATTTACCAAAATGTGAGGGGTGTACTCACTTTTGTGAGACACTGTAGAAACTTTACAAGAGGACTTGAATAAATTAATGGAGTGGGATACTGCATGGCAAATGAAGTTTAACATTGAAAAATGTAAGGTAATGCACTTGGGGGGTAAAAATATAAAAACAAGTTGCTCACTGGGAGGATAACACCTAGGGGCTTCTAGGATGGAGAAGGATCTCGGGGTCCTAGTAGAAGACAGACTGAGCAATAGCATGCAGTGTCAAGCTGTGGCTACCAAAGCCAGCAGAATATTATCAAGCATTAAAAAGGGAATTTACTCCAGAGACTAAAACGTTTACTTTGCCACTTTACAAAACTCTGGTTTGGCCGCATCTGGAGTATTCTGTCCAGTTCTGGTCACCAATATTCAAAAGGGATGTGCTAGAGCTGTGGAGAGTCCAGAGAAGGGCAACTAAATTAATATCGGGACTGGAGTACCTTAATTATGAGGATCGACTACATGCGCTAATTTTATTCTCCATGGAGAAGAGACTCTTGAGATATGATAGCGTTATACAATTATCTCAACGGTGATCCCAGCATAAGTATGTATCTTTTCGGTACCAGGGAGTGTAAGTGGACACAGGGCCACACGATGAGACTGGGAGAGAAGCGGTTTAACCTTAACCACCTGCTTACTGGGCGCTTAACCCCCCCCCCCCTACTGCGCGGTCAAGTAACACTGTACCCAAATTACATTTTTATCATTTTTTTCCCACAAATAGATCTTTCTTTTGGTGGCATTTAATCACCGCTGGGTTTTTTATTTTTTACTGAAAAAAAACAAAATTTTGAAAAAAAACAAAAGTTTCATCGTTTGTTTTAAAATTTTGAAAACAGGAACTCTTTCCCCTTCATTGATGTGTGCTGTTGAGGAAGCACTGATGGGTACTGATAGGCTGCACTGATAAGGCAGCACTGCTGGGCACTGATAGGTGGCCCTGGTGGGTGGCACTGATGGGCACTAATGGGCAGTACTGAAGAACACTGATGGGTGGCGTTGGTAAGTGGTAATGATAGTTGGCACTGATATGCACCGATGGGTGGCACTGATGGGCACTGTAGGCATTGATAGGTAACACTTATAGGCAGCACTGATAGGTGACATTGATGATGAGGCACTGATGGGCACTGGCTGGCAGCACTGATGGGCATTGATAGGTGGCACTGCTGGGCACTGATGGGTGGCACTGCTGGGCATTGTTGGGCAGCACTGCTAGGCACCTGTAGGTGGCAAATGTGGGCACTGGTAGATGGCAGTGGAGGGCACTGCATAGCGGCAGTGCCTCTCCGTATACAGGACCGATGTCCCTCTGTCCTCAGCCGGCGATCAGCTTTTTTTCCAGCGCAAGGAAAAAAAGAAAGCTGCATACCGATCCATTATTTACATCACGTGATCAGCTGTCATTGGTTAACAGCTGATCATGTGGTAAGGGGCCAAAACCGACCCTTTACACCGATCTGTGATCAGCTGAGTCTCATAGACTCGGTGATCCCAGAGCAGAGCGTTGTCGCGGCAATTCAGGCCCGCATTGTAGCCGTCTTTCATCTATAGCGCGGACGCAAAGGGGTTAAGCTGCGTAGGTAGTTTTTCACTGTCAGGGCAGTAAGGATGTAGAACTCTCTTCCACAATCGGTGGTGTCGGCAGGAAGTATGGATAGCTCTAAAAGACTCTTGGACGGGCATCTTAGCAAAAACTATATATGGGGTTATGGGAAATAATTTTTCTACACACACACACCTACACAGGTTGAACTGGATGGACTGTTGTGTTTTTTTTCCTTACCAACTATGTAACTATGACTTGAAGATAAAATAAATAAAATAATGAAATAATTACTGAAAATATTCCTTCCCCGAAAAATAAATATACTATCAATTCAAAACTAAACACCAGCCTTCCCTTCATTTTTGCATAGTTATACAGATGCTACAGGACATTCTTCCTTCTGACTCACAATGTAAGGTACATTCTTCCCACTGACCCTCAATGTAAGAAACATTTTTTTCTACTGACCATCAGTATAAGGAGAAATTCTTCCCAAAGATCACCAAAGTAAGGGGCATTCTTTCCACTGACCACCAATGTAGGGGGGCTTCCTTCCACTCACCACCAATGTAAGGGGCATTCTTCCCGCTGACCATCAATGTAACTGGCATTCTTTACACTAACCACCAATGTAAGAGGCATTTTCCCACTGACCAGTGACCACCAATGCAAAAGGCATTCTTCCCACTGACCACCAATGTAAGGAGGCATTTTTCCACTGACCTCATAAAAAGTTCCTCTTGGGGCAAAAGGTTGAGAAAGGCTGAATTACTGCAATCTCTACCTGGCCACTGATCTTCATGATTTTACTGATGAAGCCACCTGAGCTGCCTGTATAATATACTTGCTCCTATCCTCAGTAATGCAAGATTCTACCCACGGGTAACAGAAATCTCTTTCAAGGTGTCTCATACTCTTTTGGCTCCAGCTCTTCTACTATAATATTTCCTTAATTGTTAGTCAGAGCGAATGGCTTTCTTCACTACTGTATACTAAATATTTCAGGTGCAGTGTTCCTGCTTCATTGAACTTTACATCAACATTGTTTCTCAGTGCACAGGGAGACAAATGTTCTTGTGTGAGGTCAACAGGAGCCGACATTGACATTCAGCCTGGCTCTGAGGCCAGAATTACTTCCTTTATTTTACAGTCAGATACTTTTAAAGGCCCAAAAACAATAAATGAAATGCATGGGAAATGTTTGGCTGTTACTGACTTTTACACCCATAGCTTTTCAGAATGCAGGAGGAATTTCAGGTGAATATATTCTATTATTCTATACATAGATTATACTGTATATATATATATATATATATATATATATATATATATATATATATATATATATATATTATAAAAAATGTTCTTTTTTTTAAAGTGATCCCATAACCTCTGTTCTCAGATGCATAAGGGACTTAGAAAGCTAGAGGTTGAGAAACAGCAGCATGCTGATCTTCTCAGGGACTGGCTGTGCAGGAAGGTGTGTCAGCACACGTCTAAACATTAGAGGATGGGCACGCTGTGCTCCCAGTACTGACAGGTCTCTGTGTGGCAACTGTAGATTTGCAGTTTTTAGTCCTGAATCTTCATCCAGCTAATGTTGGGGCCCAATTGTACCATTGGTTCGCTTAATAACAGTCACAGTCCGACCTGCAGGCAGTAATGGGCTTATCAGGCAGCTGTGTAGTCAGATCTGCAAGGCCCTCTCCCCAGACCCAGCAACTCAGCACATAAGTCCCACTGTGTGTAGGGAATCCTCCGTCTTATTATGGTGTGTCTCAGTCTGGACCTTGGTTCACCCGGCAGTATCACTTTAGCATGGAAGCAGCTTGGGGCTTCCAGTGGTGGTTACAGTCCCAGTCTCCACGATCTCCGATCCTCTCTCTCCCTGTGGTCACACAGTTGCATGCCTGAGTCCTCTGCCATAGGTACTAGCAGGTGTGAATAGGGGATGTTTTCGCCTTAGCCTCCCACCTCAGAAAGACTGTGCAATTCAAAGAACGGCCTGGCAAGATTCTGCTCCTTTCTCTTACCTTGTACCAACCTCCTCTAGTTGCTGTAATCCATTCAGTAACAAAGGCCCACAATAATTCTCCCTGTCCGGACTTCAACTCCCATCTTCCACTGGGTGCTACTGACACTCCTGCTCTCCCTGCTGATGGGAGTCTGTAGCACATTGAGGTCAAGCTTATCTGTTCACTCCCAGTGCATAGGTAACTGCTGATATTGTCAGTTTGCTCTTGCTGCCTAGTATTCAGCTACACATGCAAAATATAAGAGATAAACACAGGGCTGAAATAAGTGTGAAAACTATTTAAAATGTTTTTTTTATAGCTTTGGGTTGATTAAGAGCTTAGAACCTTTGTAAAGTTTTTATTGCTGTTTCTGACCATGCTGGGAGGTCTAACCTAATTGGAGATAGGAAGTGCAGGTAAATCCCTCAAAGCAGACCTAAACAACAATATAAACCTGACAAGGTTCCAACCTGTCCTCATTCTATCCAAAACTAAAAAATAACAATTTTGATGGAGATATAAAAGTTGTAGGTTCAGAAAACATGGCACCAATTTTCCAGCAAAAGCTGCTATTTGGCTTGTGTAGGTGTGTACAATGTTTGAATATTTACTGTATATGTGGTTTAGTCTATACCAGGGGTCTCCTAACCTTCTAAACAAAGGGCTAGTTTACTGTTGCCCCATCTTTGGCATTCAAAGGAGGAATAGTGTCCCATGGTTGATGTCTGTGGGAGGAACAGTGCCCTGATTGTTGGTGTCAGTGACAGGACTAATGCCTCAAGGGGCCAGATAAAGGCAAGCCAAGGGCCACATGAAGACCCTGGGCCACAATTTGGAGACCACTGGTCCATATAGTGGTTTCCAACCAAAGACGTAAAGGTTATGTGTGACCCTTGGGTCTCCACTAGATTACACCATCACATAAGGTAATAGGTAGGAATGAGCTCACGTGTGTTTGAATCCTAGTCTGAACCAACCTAAGTAAGCCCACCAGAAAGTTTTTACTGCACTGGGCCAATCCTTAATGGTAAAGGCCTTCCGCACGCCACAAATACACACCCATTGTATACCCTGACTGCAGATGATTGGCTCAGTCAAGTGACCGCTTCCTGACAGGCTCATACTCAGGTGGATTTATAGGAGGATCTGTAACACACCAGAGCTCATCCCTAGTCCAGGGTAGTGGTAGAGCTAGAACCTTTAGCTGCCAGCCCACCCCTGGGTGCTTGGAAATGGGACCCAGTCTGTGAGTGATACCCTGTAGGGTCAGGCAGGAATAGGTTGGTTAGGCATGTGGTCCTTAGTTTGCTGCTGGTCGGTTGCTGTGTTGTCCCAGAGACGGAAGACTCATCTCTTTGGTAGGGACTTTGCTGAGAAAAAACTTAGTCTTCTGAAAATCCCACATGGCCTTTGCCTTTAGGAGGAAAGCGTATTCACTTCTCCCCTAGTGGAAGTCTGAACTGTTACATTCCTCATGTAGAGGAATGAAAGGACTGGGTTTTTCCACTCCTTGTGTGCAGGGCTCCACTCTGCTAATGTCTCTATTTCAACTCTGCATTTAGAAATGTCTGGGAACCCTACAATTAAACCCCCCCAGTGGGCGGGGCAAAACACATCAATATTGTTCTCACTCTGATGTTCGTAGTGATACCTCACATGGGTAGTGCAAATTCTGTTTACATAAACGTGTGCGCACTAGGCTGTGCATTTGCATTGGGGTGAGTAGGGGGGGAATTTTTATTTCATTTTCCTATTTTAAACTTTTTTTCTTTATTTAACTAACTGCTATCACAGGCGGGATCACTTTTACCAGAAATTGCCTTGCCGGCTCTAAAAATCAATACCAAGCTAATAACTACTGCAGTAGCCATCAGATTGCTTTATCCCCTTTAATACCAGGATGTCTATAAATGTACCTTGGTAGAAAATGGTTTAGGGTGAAAAGTCTGTCCACTTCTGGCCCATTACCACATGTTGGCCTGCCATAACAAATACTTTTGCCCATGTGCCCCACTACCCTTCACACTCAGCTCCTTTTGATGGTGCTCACCAACTCATTGATCTACTGAGTCATTTCTATAGCTGAACTGACTGAATAGCTGAATTGTAAGCTGAAATCTCATTGGTCACTATGGGTTAGTAAATCACGTTTTTCTTTTTTATTATTGAAGACTTGTGTTAGGATAGGCTTGATTGCACTCTCTATATTCTAATGTGGCTTGTGTGCTGGCAAAAGCGGTGGACCACTGACATACATTGGGGAATATTTACTAAAACTGGAGAGTGCAAAATCTGGTGTAGCTCTGCATAGAAACCGAACAGCCTGGTTTGGATTTTGGGGGGGACCCCCACACAATTTTTTTTAATTTTGGTGCGGGCTCTGCTGTTGTAAATAATTTTAAAAATGTGATGACATGCCCCAGTCAAACAGGTGCCAAAAAATTGGACCTTGGGTGTTGGCAGTGCCAAAATACTGTAACTCCTTGCAGTTACTCTTGTTGGGCACAGGAATGGGTCCTGTTGTTGTAATTTACATTTAAAATTGTAATGACATGCCCCATTCACACAGGTGCTGAAAAATTGGGCCTTGGGTGTTGGCGGTCCAATAAAACTGTAACTCCATGGCAGTAATCTTGTTGGACACAGCAAGGGGCCTTGCTGTTGTAAATTATTTTAAACATTGTGATGAAATGCCCCATTCAAACAGGTGCTGAAAAATTGGGCCTTGGGTGTTGGCGGTGCCAAAACACTGTAACCCCTTGCAGTTACTCTTGTTGGGCGCAGGAACGGACCCTGCTGTTGTAAATTCATTTAAAAATTGTTATGGCATGCCCCTGTAAACCAGGTGCATAAAAATTGTGCCTTGGGTGTTGGTGCCCTAAATACAAAATATCATTCTAGATTATGGGCAGGAGGAATAGGATCAGAATCAGTTGCATCAGCATCAGAGACTTGATAGCTGCTGATCCAGGACTGATTCATTTTTATAAAAGTGAGCCTATCATCCGAGTCTGTGGAAAGGTGCACCCTTTGATCGGTTACAAACCCTCCAGCAGCACTGAATGTCCATTCAGAAAGCACTCTGGATGCAGGACAGACCCAGGGCCGGTCCATTAGACCCAGGCAGCACTTTGAGAGGGGCAGCAAATTTAACCACGGCCAACTCTCCTTCTCTTCTATTTACCCAGCAAATTGACAACAAAGATTTTTTTCCAGCTGTTCCATGCATCATGATGACAATTACCCCCCCCCCCCCCCCGGGCTGGGCTGCTCCACCTGCCCCTTTACTACCCTAGCCTGTCTATATACTGCCTGCCCCTATACTGTCCTAGCCCTCCCTTGGAATTGAACATAATGTCATATCATTTTGCATATAGATAAGGTGCTTTTGCATGTAAATCTGACCTCCTGATAAACTTACTCTTAGTTTTAATTATCATGATATAAAATAATGGATGTGGGGGCCTTTCGGTGGGCATGATTATTTTTTTTTAAGGGGGGGCGGCATTTCATTCTTGGACCCAGGCAGCACAATGTCTAGGGCCAGCCCTGGACAGGCCAGTAGCTCAATTGCATATTCAGCAAGTTCCGGCCAGTGATCCATCCTCAAGGCCAAGTAACTCAGTGGATTCTCAGTTGGAAAGGTCTCCAAGTCTGCTCTTGTCCCTAGATATTCCTTCACCATATAATGCAGACACTAACGATGGTTGCTTGAACCTATCAGGCCTGGGCGCTGAGGACTGAAACTTTTTTTAAAGTCATTGGTCAGCCAGCCATCTTCTCCACCGATCTGCCTCTGAATGACCGAAGCTTCAGAAACACATTGTCCAGCACCAGGACATGGTAGCCTCCCAGGGTCTGGAAAGGCATTGCACAAACCTTTCTTCAAGGTATCCTGAAGATGTTTCATCCTCTGCTCTCTCTGCGCAGTCAATAATGATCCCTCTCCTTGATACCACGAATCCTAGGGTCTTTTCGCAGGCTTTTCAGAATCAGAGAGCCCATGAAGCGTAAGTTTGAGGAGGCATGAGTGTCCTCTTGGTCACTGAGAGTGACATTATCAGGAACTACCTCCTCCCAGCCACATACAACTCCTTTGGTTTCTGGGGACTGAAAACCATGATCCCTTGAAGACTGCTGCGTGTTATCCTCCACATCAATGCTGACAGAATAATCCTCCTCCTCCCGTGTGTTTGGCGGCTCTGCAGGAATGCTCTGCATAAAGGGGCCTTAAGAGGAAAGGAAGACTTCCTCTTCCTCCAGCTGTTCTGCCTCAAGTGCCCTGTCCATGATTCCACAAAGCGTGTGCTCCAAAAGGAATATTAGAGGGACATAGCCTCCTCAAATGGTGACAGGACAGTGCATGCATCCTTGATCAGTAGCTGCTGACGTGGCAAAAAAAGCCGAGCTCCCCTGAGCCTGTCCTGGTGCCATGCTCACAGAGGTACTCATTGATGGCCCTCTGCTGTGCGTGCCAATTGAGTTCAACCTGGTGGGCATGTCACAAATGAGACGGTTGGTGGGCAGGTTGAATTCCCACTGAATGTCAGCCAGCTGGGCACTGGCATTGTATGAACGCCGGAAATGACCACAGACTTTTCCGGCTTGCCTCAGGATATCGGGTAAGCCTGGGTACCTGGTCAAGAAACGCTGCACCACCAAATTCAAGACGTGTGCCAAGCATGGAACATGTGTCAAGTGTCCCTGTCGGAGGGCAGAGAGAAGGTTGGTGCCATTGTCGCATACAACCATACCTGGCTCAAGCTGCCATGGCATCAACCACCTCTGAGGCTGCCCCTGCAGAGCTGACAGAATCTCTGCCCCAGTGTGGCTCCTGTCCCCAAGACAGACTAACTCAAGCACTGTATGGCATCTTTTAGCCTGACTTGAACGCTTAGGGAGCACTGCAGGTTGAGAGGACAATTCTGCAGAAGAAGCCACAGAGGTAGAAGAAGAGGAGGGGGTGGAGGAGGCAGATGTGGCAATATCACCACCAGCTTTTTGGAGGTGTGGTGGCGGAACTAGCTCCAACACTGAACTCTGTCCTGCATCCATCCCAGCTGCCAGCAGAGTTACCCAGTGCGCCGTGAAGGAAAAGTAACATCCCTGACCGTGAACCCTGCTACTGACAGCCCTGTCCAACGAGGCCAAAACATTCACTTCCACATGATGGCAGAGAGCTGGAATGGCCTTACGTGAAAATCAATTTCTTTTGGGAGCGTGCCACTGTGGGACAGCACATTTCACAAATTCACGAAAGGGGGCAGAGTCTACCAGCTGAAAAGGCAGCAGTTGGAGTGCTAGCAATTTGGCCAAACTAGCATCAAGACACTGAGCATGTGGATGGCTGGGACAGTATTTTTTTTATGGTTCAGCAACTGGGTTTGGGATATTTGCCTGCTGAATTCACCTGGTGTGGTGTACTGCTAGCAGATTTGCTGCAAGTACTTGTGGCATGCATTGCTACACCTTCATTCCTCTCAGTGCAGGTTTTGCAGAGGACTGGAGGTATAGAAGGGGTTGAGATCCCAGATGAGGAGCAAGGAGAAGTCCACCTTGTTTCTGGTGTGGGTTTTTCAGGTGCTGTTGCCAACAGACTGCATGGCTGGTCGACCTATGCCTTGTCAATACAGGAGTGCCCAAGCGGCTGGAGTTCTGGCCGCGCTTGACCCACTTCAGACATAGATTGCAAATGGCAACGGTGCGATCTACTGCACATGTGTTGAAAAATGCCCACACCAAAGAACTTTTTAAAGTCAGCGGGGAGCCAGCAGCACCCTGCACCTGTGGAGCTCTGTGGTCTGATGCAAGTTGTGCCTCCTCCTCCTCACTTTCCTCCTCTCTTCTCTCAGGCACACAAGTACAGTCCGTGTCCTCATCCTCCCCTCTTTCCTTGTCACTGGAGCAAACTTGGCAGTATGCTGCAGCTGGGAGAACATGACTACTAGTTTCTTGTCCTTCTGTGGCACCCCCTGTCTCTAGGCTCACGCTACTCCCTTGCTCAACCTGGGAACCAACATCAGAGCCTTCAAATTGCTGTGCATCCTCCAACAGCATGTAACCGACACTGTGGTCAAATAATTCTGGTGACTCCTCCATGCATGATGGTAGCACTACAGAAGGAGTAACTGTGGACAAGTATTCGGGGGAATGGGCCGCTTTGCCAGCTGCATTGGAAGGCAAACTTGTATGAGCCTGGGTGACAGAGGATGAGGACGGCTTAGTTATCCACTCCACCAACTCTTCTGCATGTTGTGGCTGAATAGAATGGCCAAAAGCAGAAAAAAAGGACAAGCATGACCCGCCTGCAGAGGATGCACCATGTCCATCACTACCACTTTTCACTGAAGACATGGAGGCTGCTTGCCCTCTTTTAGTGGCCTGGGAGCATCTGCCTCTCTTTTGTGGCCTTCCTGACATGATGGGGATTTTTTTTAGCACCGCACTGTATTCTATACTGTACACCCTCGAATGCACTGATATATAGTGTACACTAAATACACTGTGTGTATATATATACTAGACTGTATATATTTTAAGACACCGTGTTAAGTGTACTATATACTGTACGTACACTCCCAAATGCACTGATATATAGTGTACACTCAGTACGCTGTGTGTGTATATAAATGTATAATAGACTGCATATATTTTAAGACACCACGTCAAGCAGTGTACTACATACTGTACACCCCCAAATGCACTGATATATAGTGTACACTCAATACACTGTGTGTGTATATATATATATATATTAGACTGTATATATTTTAATACACCACATCAAGTGTACTATATACCGTACGTACACCTCCGAATGCACTGATATATATTGTACACTCAATACACTGTATATATGTCAGATCACATATATATATATATATATATGTGTGTCACATAACTCACATGTGATATATAGTCACGTAAG
>BLSH010214078.1:1645346-1660324 GCA_018402905.1 Glandirana rugosa | reverse complement strand
GAAAAGGAAGGTGTGAAAATGGAAGGTGTATTGAAAGATAATTACATGAAACTATGTCGTGAAACCCTTGTAGGTTGAAGAAAACGTTAATGGAAAACTCCGAACAACTTAAAAGGTGAAACTAATATATGAGATAGACTCATTACATGCAAAGCAAGATAGTTCAAGCCGTGATTTGTCATAATTGTGATGATTATGGATTACAGCTCATGAAACCCCAAATCCACAATCTCAGAAAATTAGAATATTGTGAAAAGGTGCAATATTCTAGGCTCAAAGTGTCCCACTCTAATCATATAATTAAGCCATAACATCTGCAAAGGGTTCCTGAGCCTTTAAATGGTCTCTCAGTCTGGTTCAGTAGGAATCACAACCATGGGAAAGACTGCTGACCTGACAGTTGTGCAGAAAACCATAATTGACACCCACCATACAGAGGGAAAGCCTCAAAAGGTAATTGCAAAAGAAGTTGGATGTTCCCAAAGTGCTGTATCAAAGTACATTAATAGAAAGTTATGTGGAAGGTAAAAGTGTGGAAGGAAAAGGTGCACAAGCAGCAGGGATGACCGCAACCTGGAGAGGTTTGTCAGGAAAAGGCCATTCAAAGGTGTTGGGGACTTTCACAAGGAGTGGACTGAGGCTGGAGTCAGTGCATCAAGAGCCACCACACACAGACGGATCCTGGACATGGGCTTCAAATGTCGTATTCCTCTTGTCAAGCCGTTCCTTTACAACAAACAACGTCAGAAGCATCTTACCTAGGCTAAAGAAAAACAGACCTGTAACTCAGTGGTCCAAAGTCCTCTTTTCTGATGAGAGCAAATTTTGCACCTCATTTGGAAACAAGGACCCAGAGTACGGAGGAAGAATGGAGAGGCACACACTGCAAGATGCTTGAAGTCCAGTGTGAAGTTTCCACAGTCCGTGTTGATTTGGGGATCTATGTCATCTGCTGGTGTTGGTCCACTGTGCTTCATTAAGTCCAGGTTCAATGCAGCCGTCTAGCAGGAGATTTTGGAGCACTTCATGCTTCCTTCCGCAGACGAGCTCTTTGGGGATGCTGACTTCATTTTCCAGCAGGACTTGGCACCTGCCCACACTGCCAAAAGCACCAAAACCTGGTTCAATGACCATGGGATTACTGTGCTTGATTGGCCAGCAAACTCGCCTGACCTGAATAGATTCTCTATGGGGCATTGCCAAGAGAAAGATGAGAGACATGACACCCAATGCAGAAGAGCTGAAGGCCGCTATTGAAGCATCCTGGTCTTCCATTACACTTCAGCAGTGCCACAGGCTGATAGCTTCCATGGAACGCCGCATTGAGGCAGTAATTGCTGCAAAAGGGGCCCAAACCAAGTAATGAGTACATATGCATGCTTATACTTTTTAGAGGTCTGATATTGTTCTATGTACAATCCTTGTTTTATTGATTGCATGAAATATCCTAATTTTCTGAGATTGTGGATTTGGGGTTTTCATAAGCTGTAAGCCATAATCATCACAATTATGACAAATCACGGCTTGAACTATCTTGCTTTGCATGTAATAAGTCTATCTCATATATTAGTTTCACCTTATAAGTTGTATTACTGAAATAAATTAACTTTTGCACGATATTCTAATTTTTCGAGTATCCCCTGTGTGTGTGTATATATATATATATATTTTAAGACCCAATGTCAAGTAGTGTACTATATATATACCGTACACCCCGAATGCACTGATATATAGTGTACACTCAATACGCTGTGTGTGTGTGTATATATATATATATATATATATATATATATATATACAGGCAGTCCCCAAGTTATGAACATCCGGGTTACTTATGAACCCAGCCAAGCAGCGCCAGACACATCCCACAGCGCTGTATAGCATAGCCACAAGAGCCCCAAATAACACAACTGCACACTGAGTGCCTGTTCACATATGTCCTGTGTATCCGGAGTGTGGATTCAGTGTGAATTGAAAAAGAGCCCTGTCCAGTGAGGTCTGGCTCAGGTGAAATTTCAGGTCCATTGACTTCTATTAGAATGCTTCTAAATTGCACATATCATTCAGTTGTGAACAGGATGCAATCCTGACCTAATACTGATACAATCCTGATCTGATCCTGATCAAAAACTGACCTGAAACGCTGAAAAACTACTTTATAAATTAGCAGTGAAAACCAAGCTTCAATTTGCACCACATGTGTGAACCCAGCCTCAGCAGTGCCCAGAACATCCCACATCACTGCACAGGTTGAAGTTACATTTACAGTTTCCGACTTACAAACAAATTCGATTTAAGAACATACCTATAGTCCCTAACCCGTTTGTAATTCGGGGACTGCCTGTATATATATATAATATTAGACTGTATATATTTCAATACCACATCAAGTGTACTATATACCCTACGTACACCCCCTAATGCACTGATATATAGTGTACACTCAATACACTGTGTGTGTATATATATTTATATATATTAGACTGTGTATGTATATATGTGTGTGTATGTATATATATATATATATATATATATATATATATATATACAATATCTCACAAAAGTGAGTACTGTGCGTTGTTATTTTGGGGGGACAGCAGATTTACACTGTTATAAAAGCTGTACACTCGCTACTTTACATTGTAGCAAAGTGTAATTTCTTCAGTGTTGTCACATGAAAAGGTATAATAAAATATTTACAGAAATGTGAAGGGTCTACTTATTTTTGTGAGATACTTTATATATTCTTTCATTGCCTTAACGGACGCTATATACTATGCCTGTACTAACTGACTGTATATAAATCGCCCTATCTATCTAATATGTTTTTTCACAATGCACAGCTAGCTACACTGAACTGCCTGCATGTTGCACTCGCTACCTAAGCTCACTATCTCCATGTTTAACACATAGAGCCGCTGAGCAGTGATTGTCTAAAGGCACCGTGATAGCCAATCATATCTCTCACAGCAGAGCGCTCTGTGATTGGCCCAGGCATGCAGGTCATGTGCATGCTTTAGCCAATCAGCGGGTGGCATTTCCCCCACCATTGGAATGCATTATGGGGCGCTCTAAGTTCCCGCGAACGCCCCATAATGTTCGGGATGCGCAGAACAGGCGAAGCCCCGATGTTCGAGATGAACATGTGTTCGACTAGAATCGGGGCCCCATCCCTACTCACAGTCTACCACTTGCAATACACCTCTTGATACTAAGCTTTAAAAATGACTGCAGGATGCCAATAAGGCCTCATTCACACTAGGCATCACAGACTCCACTTTTAAGGGAGTTTTTTTTTTCTCCCTCTAAACTCCCCTCTATTAGCTTATGCACCCATTCACACATAGGCCTTTACGGGCATTTCGAGGCAGAAAAAAAAATCCAGGGCAAGCAGGAGAAGAGTGATTTGCCGCAAAAAAATGTGCCTAACCGCAAGTAAAGTCTAAGTGCGCTTAAGCACTAGGCGCATTTACCTCTTGAGCATTCATGTCACTGGCCAGAATAAACATTCTGACAATTGAAATATATGAAAGCCAAATTGTTTGATGTGCCTGAATGAGTCTAAACATGCCTAAACCCATTTGGAAAATGTAAGCTTTAGGCGCGTTTAAAAGTTTAAAAGAGTTGCAGTGTGCATGAAGCCTAAATCCTCATACAAACATGGCAGAAAGATGATGACTGTGCACAAAAGGTAACATGCATAATGAACTGTAACACAATAAAATATTCTATAGCACAATAAGGATTGTTCTTTCCTTGTCAGAAGCAGCCACTGGATTAATGCCGCATGGTATGTTTTTTTCTTATGTAGACAGATTTCAGAAAAGAGGCATTAATTACATAAACAAACACATTAGTTAAGGTGCCATTTTAATCCTGTTATTTCAAGGGCTTAGAACTCTCCAGTAATTTGATTGATGAATATGAATATGTAAATGCTTCAATTCACACTTAAGACTCTTCAAGGTGGAGTAACGCATTCCCCCACTGCATCAAGGCCTCATGTGAAGACATGCCTGAAATAGGGTCTGTCTGGGAACCCACATCAGCCAATCTGCTTTTTTCATTTTTTTAGGGCTCATTCACGCTATGCGCAGAGATCTTTTTTTTCTGCTTTTAAAATCTGCAGTTTTCTATGTGTCTTGCTCACACCAAGATGCTGGTGTCATGTGCAGTGCAGAGCTGTATGAAAATATGGAGCATGTCTTCAACTTTCTGCACCACAGTGCATGTACCCCGATCAGCCATAACATTTTGATCACTGACAGGTAAAGTGAATAACATCGATTATCTTGTTACAATGACATCTAAAAGTGGTGGGTTATATTAGGCAGCAAGTGAACATGTTGTCCCTGCAGTTGATGTGTTGAAAGCAGAAAAAATGCGCAAGTGTAAGCATTTGAGTGACTTTGACAAGAGCCATATTGTAATGGCTAGACAATGGCTGGGTCAGAACTCCAAAACTGCAGCTCTTATAGAATGTTCCCCATCTGCAGTGGTCAGGTCCTACAAAAAGTGGTCCAAGGAAGGAAAACTGGCGACAGGGTTATGGGCGGCCAAAGATCATTGATGCATATGGGGAGTGAAGACTGCATCATTTAGTCCGATCCAATAGAGGAGCCACTGTAGCTCAAATTGCTGAAAAAGTTAATGCCAGTTCCGATAGAAAGGTGTTGGAACACAAAGCGCATTGCAGTTTGTTGGGTATGGGGCTCGATAGCCACAGATCGGTCAGGGTGCCCATGCTGACCCATGTCCACAGCTAAGAGCACCTGCAATGGGCATTGGACATGTGAGAATCAGACCCGGACCACAGAGCAATGGAAGAAGGTGGCTTGGTCTCATGAATTGAAGGATGGTTTGAAAAACAGTTTGAGATGTTGACCTGGTCTCCAAATTTACCAGATCTCAGTCCAATCAAGCATCTGTGTGATGCTGGAAAAACAAAGTACGATCCATGAAGGCCCCATCTCTCAACATACAGGATTTAAAAGGATCTGCTACTGACGCCTCGGTGACAGATATAACCGCATACCTTTAGCGGTCTACTGGAGTCCAATGGCTCAACTGGTTTAGGTGGGTGGTCATAATGTTATGGATGATTGGTGTAAACACATGTAAAGTGCATGTAGATGCACATACATGAGCATAGCAATTAAAAGTAAAGTTATCTGATGACACGGGAAATAGAATAAAAAGGTATGAAAAAATTGCACATGAACTAGACCTGTGCATGACGTTAATATAGTTATTTCGTTTGGTTAAATTCGGTTGATTCGTTCAATTCGTATTCGTGATTCATATTCGGAAATTCATTTGACCTTTTCGAAATTTCTTAGAATTTACTAATTTTTTTTTTTTATTTGAAATGATCGAATCAATACGTTTTGAACCGGCTGAATCAAAATCTTTAGATTTTTTTTTTTCGATTCAAATGTGGCAAAGTGAACAAACAAAAGAAAAATATTCATCTTATGATTATGACTCTTTAAATCACCTTTGGCTTAACTAAAACAGCATCATTTCGAAATGGTACTCTAATAACACATAGTCTTTGATTTCAGAAACATGTTTACAGTTCGAATTCGACTGGAATTCAATGTAAAATTTGATTTGAATTTCAATGCGAATTTCGGTTCCTTATTCGGAGCATTCGGTAAACTTCATTTATACTGTAATTCGGGTATTCAGCTATATCCGAATCTCCAAATAATGAAAAATTTGTCCAAATATTTATTCGGAACGAAATGAACTGCACATGTCTAACGTAAACAGATGTCCGCATTCAGAGCACATATCCAAGTGTGAGCTTTATGCAACCCCCTGGCACACACCAACTTACAGCCACATTTTCTAATTTATGTTTATGAGCAGCAATATGCATCAGCTGAAGGTCCCAAAAAAGTATTAGACGCTACAGTGATCCCTCGTTTTTCGCGGTTATTGGGGACCAGAACCTTCCGCGAAAGCTGAAAAACCGCGAAGTAGAATTTGCCCCTAGGAATTTTTGTGGGTACTGTACAAGAATGTTTTAAATATGTAAACAGTATTCATACTTTACTAATTTAAGACAAAAACTTCAACAGTACTGTACTGTATACGTATTTACTTAAACGTGTCAGTGCTAATTACAATAGGGTTAATTACAAAACCTTACAGTATACTGTACAGTAATAAACATTAATCAACATTGCTTTCTGAGAGAGGCGAAGAGTCTTGTGTTGGTGGCAGAGGAGAGGCTCTCACTTGACTCGGAGACTCTTCTGCTGGAGGCGCTGACGGTAGTACACCCACTCGTACTCTTATTGGTCGATGTTACACCGACAACCAATCACGCGCCTTTATGAAAGCCCGTGGTATGTACAGTACAGTACTCTGAGCTGCTGACCCGCGAAGCACTGAAGCCGCAAAACATGAAGCGCGAAGTGGCGAGGGAACACTGTATATGGATGTACACATAAGCCCAATTACATGAAAACGCGTTTTTATGCACATTATGGTGTGAACAAGCTCTTAACCTGCACTGAATACATAGAAGGATGAATATGATTGGTTGTTATGAGTGTTACTGATTAGTTTAGGAATATTGATTGGGCTGAGTCCTTTTGGTTCATGTAAAATTGAATGGGAGTCATGACGGATAAGGTGCAAAAGACATGCAGGGCCAAAATCAGGGGGGTACGGGCAGTACTGTTGTAAGGGGGCCCAGCGTCTCAAGGGCCCTTACAACAAAGACTTTAGCAGTTTTTAACATTGGAGTCTATGGGAGGGAGGCACCCAGTTTGGGGACACCTTTATCCTGAAACATAGGCAATAAAAATACCAAACTTGGGCCACATGGAGAAGGCCCCCAGGATCACAACTGGTCCAAGTTTGGGACCCCCAGCACCTATGGGTTCAGCACAAGGTCTTATTGCAAGCATCAGGTGAGGCTGTGCTGCCTGTGCACTGTTTTTTTAACCCCTTGAATCCCACACTAGCATGCATTGCACACTTCACTTGAATGGGTCATGCTTGGCAGGCTACACCTGGTAAGTGTGACAGGGTGTATAATTTCTACTGTGGCTGCGACGTGTACACCCCTGTCCAGTGGGCGGATGTGGTGGGATGGCCAGTGAGCGGGCCCTGGGGAATGTTGGTGGTCAGACGGGAGGGCCCAGGTCTAAAGCTGTGTAAGGGGCCCCAAAATTTCTGAAGGCATGCCATGGTGAAAAGTGGGTGTAGCTTAATAGGCATAGTTAACTGTGTTCAGTAACTACTACACTATATTAGGGTTCAATATTTAGTTGGCCCACCCTTTGCAGCTATAACAGCTTCAATTCTTCTGGGAGGGCTGTCCACAAGGTTTAGGAGTGTGTCTATGGGAATGTTTGACCATCCATCCAAGCCTGGCTCGCAGTCTCAACTCTAATTCATCCCAAAAGTGTTCTATCAGGTTGAGGTCCACCCCAAACTCGCTCATCCATGTCTTTATGGACCTTGCTTTGTGCACTGGTGCGCAGTCATGTTGGGAGCATGAAATTGTCCAAAATGTTTTGGTATGCTGATGCCTTCCCTTCACTGGAACTAAGGGGCCAAGCCCAACCCCTGAAAAAGAACCCTGCACCATAATCCCCCCTCCACCAAATGATTTGGACCAGTGCACAAACAAGGTCCATAAAGACATGGATGAGAGAATCTGGAGTAGACCAACTTGACTAGCCTGCAAAGTCCTGACCTCAACCTGATAGAACACCTTTGGGATAAATTAGAGTGGAGACGTCAACGCGTTTTGCCCTGTGATGCTCTATTTACAGGGCAAAACGCATTGACGTCATTTCCGGTCCGTCACAGTCGATTACGTCATAACCTGTTGGTGTTGATGAGATGGTGGAACGTTCATTCGTGCTGTTGCAGTTGAGAGACATTGAAATTATATGCCGATTTGCTACGTTCGTTCTGTAAGTAGTTTTTATTTGCGCAATAAATGCATTTGAATACAGTTTGCACTACGAAGATTCTTTCTTTTTTCTGAGTGACTTGGAGTGCTAATACCCTGAGGATTGTGAGTTTGGACACCAGGCTGATTCTACAGTTGTCATGGCCAAGATTCACCCTCACTAACTTCCAGCTCTGCTGACCTTCTGACTGAAAAGCAGATGGTCCATTTCCTCTGGTGAGTGGGGGCAAGAGAGGGTCCTGGCACCTGGCACATTTTCTTGCACAGATTTGTGTGGAGCACTCAAGGGCACTTTAAGCACGCTGGTTCTACCAGCAATAGCACATCAGATATTGCAAGGACTTTGCTGCATCCTTAATTTTGTGGATTTGTATGGACATTTTTATATAGTTTGGTCTTCCGATTTGATGTTGACTTTTGGTTTAGGGTCACATTCACAGGGGTGGCACTGTTTTTGTTGTTTTTAATTATTATTTCAGAAATCTGCCTTACGGATTGTTATTGCATGGCAGCAACAAGTGCAGATACTCCCATCTTCAGTCTGGTTTGAAATTACAACTGGTATGCAGGAGGTGATAAACATTCGATGGAAAGAAAGAATTTATATAACACGTTGTGTGTGACCTGGAGCATTTGTAAGTTCCTAATAGACCTGGGGTGCCTCTGAGAACACAGGTTAAAATGTCAAGGGACTGGTAAGATACCATGATGACTGGTTTTGATTAAATCAGAGTCTGACTAATATAATCTTTTCAACTGAATAATGAAATTTGCATTGGGATGACATGACTAATATAAAAATCAAATGTATTATGATTGCTTGGAAGAAACAAAGAGAAAAATAGAAAAGAAAATACATTACACAATGTTCCAAAACTAGATTATGCATAGAATGTATCATTTCCATATCTCAAAGGAGATCAGGCACTCAGTAGAAGACCTGGGGCACGTGCCCTGGGTGCCAGGGTCTAGTAATGCTCTTAACTCTGACCTAACGTTAAATAATAAACTCTCTAAAAGGCTAATTGATCTTATATCAACAGTTATTAATCAGGGCTGATGATCCCTGATGATCCTGTTCCCTGATATACAGATGAATAAATTATGAATCTTTTACAAATCTTTCAAAAAGGCACAATAATCATTCTGCTTGCTTTTCCATATTTTGATTAACGGCACGTCCAAAAAGTACATTTGTATTGTTAAATGAAAAAATAATATACTGAGAGACAAAACACTGTTTCCCTTTACAAGTCTATTTTCAATGGGCCTATTGAATAAACTGCTTAAGTGAAAGCAGAACAAATTTCTTGCTGGCTTGGGGGCTCTTGCCAGCTACTGTGCTCCAGTTACCATGCCAACCTCTACTGATGCCATCTTCTTTGTCACTTCCTCCAGGTCCAGTGACACTTGTCTTCTGTCATTGGACCTCAACTGATGATGTACAGTGCCTTGAAAACGTTTTCGTACCCCTTGAAATTTTCCATATTTTGTCATGTTACAACCAAAAATGTAAAGGTATTTTGTTGGGATTTTATATGATGGACCAACACAAGGTGGCACATAATTGTGAAGTAGAAGGAAAATGATAAATGCTTTTCAAACTTTTTTTACAAATTAATATCTGAAAAGTGTGGCATGCATTTGTATTTAGCCCCCCTGAGTCAATGCTTCATAGAACCACCTTTCGCTGCAATTACAGCTGCAAGTCTTTTTGGAGATGTCTCTACCAGCTTTGCACATCTAGAGAATGACCGTTTTGCCCATTTTTCTTTGCAAAATAGCTCAAGCTCTGTCCAATTGGATGGAGAGTGTCTGTTAACAGCAATTTTTAAGTCTTACCACAGATTCTCAATTGGATTTAGGTCTGGACTTTGGGTCATTTTAACACATGAATATGCTTTGATCTAAACCATTCCATTGTAGCTCTGGCTGCATGTTTAGGGTAATTGTCCTGCTGGAAGGTGAACCTCTGATCCAGTCTTAAGTCTTTTGCAGACTCTAACAGGTTTTCTCCTAAGATTGCCCTGTATTTGGCTCCATCCATCTTCCTATCAACTCTGACCAGCTTCCTCCTGCTGAAGAAAAGGATAACCATAACCTGATGCTGCCACCACCATGTTTCACGGTGGGGATGGTGTGTTCAGGGTGGTGTGCAATGTTAGTTTTTTGCCACACATAGCATTTTGCTTTTAGGCCAAAATGTTAAATTTTGTTCTCATCTGACCAGAGCACCTTCTTCTACATGTTTGTCCCCCACATGGCTTCTCACAAACTGCAAACGGGACTTCTTATGGCTTTCTTTCAACAATGGCTTCCTTCTTGTCACTCTTCCATAAAGGCCAGATTTGTGGAGTGAACGACTAATAGTTATCCTATGGGACAGATTCTCCCACCTGAGCTGTGGATCTCTGCAGCTCCTCCAGAGTTACCATGGGCCTCTTGGCTGCTTCTCTGATTAATGCTCTCCTTGCCCGGCCTATCAGTTTAAGTGGATGGCCATGTCTTGGTAGGTTTGCAGTTGTGCCATACTCTTTCCATTTTCAAATAATGGCTTGAAAAGTGTGAGATGTTCAAAGCTTGGGATGTTTTTTTATAGCCTAACCCTGATTTAATCTTCTCCACAACTTTATCCCTGACCTGGCTGGTGTGTTCCTTGACCTTCATGATGCTGTTTGTTCACTAACATTCTCTAACAAACCTTTGAGGGCTTCACAGAACAGCTGTATTTATACTGAGATTAAATTACACACAGGTGGACTCAATTTACTAATTAGGTGACTTCTGAAGGCAATTTGTTCCACTAGATTTTAGTTAGGGGTATCAGAGTAAAAGAGGCTGAATACGAATGCACACCACACTTTTCAGATATTTATTTGTAAAAACAAATTTGAAAACCATTTATCATCTTCCATCCACTTCAATTGTGTGCCACCTTGTGTTGGTCTATCACATAAAATCCCAAAAAAAGGAGTTGCATTTGTCCCTGGAAATGGGCTATATTTTTGGCATGTAAGTGCTGTGGTCATTTTTTGGGAAAAGACTTAACCTTTTTTGGCCAAAAAAAATCTTCCTTGCAATTTTTATACATCAGGAGATTGGTTCCATTTTACCCATGTGAGCTCCGAAAGGGTTTACGCCTTTCATGACCAGAGCATTTTTTGATATTCAGCACTGTGCTACTTTAACTGGCAATTGCACGGTCATGCAACGCTGTACCCAAAGTAAATTTATATTTATATAATTTTTTCACATAAATAGAGCTTTCTTTTGGTGGTATTTTATCACCACTGTGTTTTTATTTTTTTATTACATTAACGAAAAAAGATCAACCTTTTTGAAAAAAAAATAACTTTCTGTCATAAAACATATCCAATATAATGAAATGTCTTCAACTCTTCATATATTTTGGCCAACATGTATTCTGCTACATGTTTTTGGTAAAAAAAACCCCCAATAAGTGTATATTAATCAGTTGGTGTGAAAGTTGTAGCGTCTACAAACGTTGGAATATACTGTACACTGTTTTGTCAAAAGTATTGAGATGCCTGCCTTTACACACACATGAACTTTAATGGCATCCCAGTGTTAGTCTGTAGGGTTCAATATTGAGTTGCCCACCCTTTACAGCTATAACAGCTTCAACTCTTCCGGGAACAGTTTGGGATGGCCCCTTCCTGTTCCAACATGACTGCGCACCAGTGCACAAAACAAAGTCCATAAAGACATGGATGAGCGAGTTTGGGGTGGAGGAATTTGGCTGGCCTGTACAGAGTCTCAGTCCTGACTGCAACCCAATAGAACACCTTTGGGGTGAATTAGAGAGGAGACTGCGAGCCAGGCCTTATTGTCCACATCATTGCATTACCTCACAAATGTGCTTCTGGAAGAATGGTCAAACAGCCCCATAAACACACTCCTAAACCTTGTGGACAGCCTTCCCAGAAGAGTTGAAGCTGTTATAGCTGCAAAGGATGGGCCAACTCAATATTTAACCTTACGGACTAAGACCGGGATGCCTTTAAAGTTCATGTGCATGTGAAGGCAGGTGTCCCAATATTTTTGACAATATAGTGTATATTTTAATGTACTGATGGCCTATCTCATTTCTTGAGGCCCCAAAATGGCTGAACAGTACAATACCCCAAAATGACCCCTTTTTTAAAAGCACACAGTCTGAGGCAGTGGCGGCCTGTGAAATTTTAGGATGGGGGGGCGCCAAACCCCGCCCTTCCTTTTTGACCCCCCTTCTCATAAGCCCCACCCCTTATAGTTTCCACCCATTGTGTCAGGAGTATACAGCCCAGCATCACCAGATAGGGTATACAGCATCACCAGATAGGAGTATACAGAGCCACCAAATAGGTGTATACAGAGCCACCAGATAGGAGTATACAGAGCCCCAGATAGGGTATACAGAGTCACCAGATAGCAGTATACAGAGCCACCAGATAGCAGTATACCAAGCCATCAGATAGGAGTATACAGAGCCCTAGATAGGGGTATACAGAGCCACCAGATAGTAGTATACAGAGCCACCAGAAAGGAGCATACAGAGCCCCAGATAGGGTATACAGAGTCACCAGATAGCAGTATACAGAGCCACCAGATAGCAGTATACCAAGCCACCAGATAGGAGTATACAGAGCCACCAGAAAGGAGCATACAGAGCCCCAGATAGGAGTATACAGTGCCACCAGATAGCAGTATATAGAGTCACCAGATGGCAGTATACAGAGTCACCAGATAGGAGTATACATAGCCACCAGATAGCAGTATACAGAGCCACCAGATCGGAATATACAGAGCCACCAGATCGGAATATACAGAGCCACCAGATAGCAGTATACAGAGCACCAGATAGGAGTATACAGAGCACCAGATAGGTGTACACAGAGTCACCAGATAGGAGTATACAGAGCACCAGATAGGGGTATACATAGCACCAGATAGGAGATATACATAGCACCAGATAGAAGTATACATAGCACCAGATAGGGGTATACATAGCACCAGATAGTAGTATACATAGCACCAGATAGGAGTGTACATAGCACCAGATAGGAGTATACAGAGCACCATATAGCAGTATACAGAGCACCAGATAGGAGTATACATAGCACCAGATAGGAGTATATAGAGCACCATATAGCAGTATACATAGCACCAGATAGGAGTATACATAGCACCAGATAGGGGTATACAGAGCACGAGATAGCAGTATACATAGCACCAGATAGGAGTATACATAGAACCAGATAGGGGTATACAGAGCACCTGATAGGAGTATACATAGCACCAGATAGGAGTATACATAGCACCAGATAGGGGAATAAATAGCACCAGATTAGAGCTGCACGATTCTGGCCAAAATGAGAACCACAATTTTTTTGCTTGAAATAAAGATCATGATTCTCACGGCGTAACATCTTACATATACAAAAAAAATTGGGCTAACAGCACTGTTTTTATTATTTATTTTTTTTTAATGGTTATTTTTCCAAAAAAATTGCGTTTGAAAGACTTCTGCGTAAATAGCGCGTGACATAAAATATTGCAACAACCGCCATCTTATTCTCTAGGGTCTCTGCTAAAAAAATGTATATAATGTTTGGGGGTTCTAAGTCCTTTTCTAGCAAAAAATACTGGATTTTTATTTGTAAGCAGCAAATGTCAGAAAAGATTTAGTCTTTAAATGGTTAAACCAAACATCTTCTATACACGGGAGTTCATTCCTTTGAAGTAATTACATTGTATCTCTTCTAGCTTCTTTTATTAGCAGTGACCTCAGAACTTGGCTCTCTGCCCAGACTTGGCAGTCTGACCAGAGACTCAAGTCGCTCCGACTCAGAAAAGACTTCAGGCGACTTGCATTGACTTTTATTACAGTCAAGTCGAGCTGAGTCGCCCCGCAAGTCGGACTTCATTAACTGCACTGAAAATCGCGGTAATGCGTGATGGGGATCGCGGGGAGGGGGGGGTGAATCGAGATCGCAATTTCATTACGATTAATTGTGCAGCTCTACACCAGATAGGAGTATACATAGCACCAGATAGGAGTATACCTAGCACCAGATAGGGGTATAAAAAGAATGAGATAGGAGTATACATAGCACCAAATAGGGGTATACAGAGCACTAGATAGGAGTATACATAGCACCAGATAGGAGTATACATAGCACCAGATAGGGGTATACATAGCACCAGATAGGAGTATACATAGCACCAGATAGGGGTATACAGAGTCACCAGATAGAAGTATACAGAGCACCAGTTAGCAGTATAAATAGCACCAGATATGGGTATACATAGCCCCAGGTAGTAGTATACATATCACCAGATAGGGGTATACATAGCACCAGATAGCAGTATACATAGCACCAGATAGGAGTATACATAGCACCAGATAGGGGTATACATAGCACCAGATAGGAGTATACATAACACCAGATAGGGGTATAGATAGCACCAGCTAGGAGTATACATAGCACCAGATAGGGGTATACAGAGCCACCAGATAGGAGTATACAGAGTCACCAGATAGCAGTATACAGAGTCAATAGATAGGAGTATACAGAGCCACCAGATAGCAGTATACAGAGCCACCAGATAGCAGTATACAGAGTCACCAGATAGGAGTATACAGAGCCACCAGATAGGAGAATACAGAGTTGCCAGATAGATGTATACAAAGCCACCAGATAGCAGTATACAAAGTCACCAGATAGGAGTACACAGAGTCACCAGATAGGAGTACACAGAGTCACCAGATAGGAGTATACAGAGTTACCAGATAGGAGTATACAGAGCCACCAGATAGGAGTATACAGAGCCATGATACAGGAGTATACAGAGTTACCAGATAGGAGTATAGGGTCATCAGATAGGAGTATACATAGCCCCAGATAGGGGTATACATAGCACCAGATAGGGGTATACATAGCACCAGATAGGAGTATACAGAGCACAAGTACACGAGACATATGAGGATAGACCACGATACATATGGGGATAGACCACGATACATATGGGGATAGAC
>BLSH010214078.1:1631066-1644454 GCA_018402905.1 Glandirana rugosa | reverse complement strand
AGCAAATGTCAGAAAAGATTTAGTCTTTAAATGGTTAAACCAAACATCTTCTATACACGGGAGTTCATTCCTTTGAAGTAATTACATTGTATCTCTTCTAGCTTCTTTTATTAGCAGTGACCTCAGAACTTGGCTCTCTGCCCAGACTTGGCAGTCTGACCAGAGACTCAAGTCGCTCCGACTCAGAAAAGACTTCAGGCGACTTGCATTGACTTTTATTACAGTCAAGTCGAGCTGAGTCGCCCCGCAAGTCGGACTTCATTAACTGCACTGAAAATCGCGGTAATGCGTGATGGGGATCGCGGGGAGGGGGGGGTGAATCGAGATCGCAATTTCATTACGATTAATTGTGCAGCTCTACACCAGATAGGAGTATACATAGCACCAGATAGGAGTATACCTAGCACCAGATAGGGGTATAAAAAGAATGAGATAGGAGTATACATAGCACCAAATAGGGGTATACAGAGCACTAGATAGGAGTATACATAGCACCAGATAGGAGTATACATAGCACCAGATAGGGGTATACATAGCACCAGATAGGAGTATACATAGCACCAGATAGGGGTATACATAGCACCAGATAGGGGTATACATAGCACCAGATATGGGTATACATAGCGCCAGATAGGGGTATACATAGTACCAGATAGGAGTATACATAGCACCAGATAGGGGTATACAGAGCACGAGATAGCAGTATACATAGCACCAGATAGGAGTATACATAGCACCACATAGAGGTATACATAGCACCAGATAGGAGTATACATAGCACCAGATAGGGGTATGCATTGCACCAGATAGGGGTATACATAGCACCAGATAGGAGTATACATAGCACCACATAGGGGTATACAGAGCACCAGATAGGGGTATACATAGCACCAGAAAGGAGTATACAGAGCACCATATAGCAATATACAGAGCACCAGATAGGAGTATACATAGCACCAGATAGGAGTATACAAAGCACCAGATAGGGGTATACATAGCACCAGATAGGGGTATACATAGCAACAGATAGGGGTATACAGAGCACCAGATAGGAGAATAAATAGCAGCAGATAGGAGTATACATAGCAGCAGATAGTATACATAGCAGCAGATAGGAGTATACATAGCACCAGATAGGAGTATACAGAGCACTTGATAGGAGTATACATAGCACAAGATAGGAGTATACAAAGCACCGGATAGGAGCATACATAGCACCAGATAGGAGTATACATAGCACCAGATTAGAGCTGCACGATTCTGGCCAAAATGAGAATCACAATTTTTTTGCTTGGAATAAAGATCATGATTCTCACGGCGTAACATCTTACATATACAAAAAAATTGGGCTAACAGCACTGTTTATTTTTTTTTGAAAGGGTCATTTTCCCAAAAAAATTGCGTTTGAAAGACCGCTGCGCAAATACTGTGTGACATAAAATATTGCAACAACCGCCATCTTGTTCTCTATGGTCTCTGCTAAAAAAAATGTATATAATGTTTGGGGGTTCTAAGTCCTTTTCTAGCAAAAAATACTGGATTTTTATTTGTAAGGAGCAAATGTCAGAAAAGATTTAGTCTTTAAATGGTTAAACCAAACATCTTCTATACACGGGAGTTCATTCCTTTGAAGTAATTACATTGTATCTCTTCTAGCTTCTTTTATCAGCAGTGATCTCAGAACTTGGCTCTCTGCCCAGACTTGGCAGTCTGACCAGAGACTCAAGTCGCTCTGACTTAGAAAATACTTCAGGCGACTTGCATTGACTTTTATTACAGTCTAGTCGAGCTGAGCCGCCCCGCAAGTCGGACTCCATTAACTGCACTGAAAATAGCGGTAATGACTGATGGGGATTGTGGGGGGGGGGGGGGGGTGAATCTAGATCGCAATTTTATTATGATTAATTGTGCAGCTCTACACCAGATAGGAGTATACATAGCACCAGATAGGGGTATAAAGAGAACGAGGTAGGAGTATACATAGCACCAGCTATGGGTGTACAGAGCACAAGATAGCAGTATACATAGCACCACATAGGGGTATACATAGCACCAAATAGGAGTATACATAGCACCAGATAGGAGTATACATAGCACCAGATAGGGGTATACAAAGCACCAGATAGGAGTACACATAGCACCACATAGGGGTATACAGAGCACCAGATAGGAGTATACAGAGCACCATATAGCAATATACAGAGCACCAGATAGGAGTATACATGGCATCAGACAGGAGTATACATAGCACCAGATAGGGGTATACATAGCACCAGACAGGAGTATACATAGCACCAGACAGGAGTATACATAGCACCAGATAGGAGTATACAGAGCCCCAGATTCTGACCCTTAAGCATGACCTCCTTGCAAGCCATTGTGGATGTTCTGCGTGGAAATCAGGACTGAAACCAGGCGGAGTGCTGCACCTGCGCGGGTAATCACTTAGCCAGCACGCCTGCCACAGTCCCACCTCCGCCCACCGCATCCAATGACAGTCAGTCACTGGCTCAGGACAGCCAATTAAACTATGTGTGTGCGCCTGTTCAGCACACATACATAGTTTTTTCTGACTGATCAATCGGCTCACTACTTGCTGTCAGTAGACAGCAAGGAGCCGAGGAAAAAAAAGTCAATATACTGGCGCCTCCTGTAGGGGGTCAGGCTCACTTTTTTTTTCTTTCTTCTTGTCAGCGGGGGGAGGCGGCGCCCAAGCACCCCTTATTGACCGGCGGCCGCTCCTCTGAGGCATCTAGTAAGAAGCATGGTGAGTTTTGTGAAGTTGTCATTTTTTTTGTCAAAATTTTTTAGAAAATTAAGAAATTAAACAAAATGTGTTTTTTTTTACCGTTTATTTTTTTATTTACTGTCAGCAGTGCAGCACAGTGTCATCATATGACTGGTTTGGGTGGTGATCAAGAATATTGACTGGTGATAGTATGTAAAAAAAATGTAAATCATTTTTTTTATTCAATTTCTTTTTAAAAAGAATTGTTTTTTTTCTTTCTTTTTCTTTCTTTATACCCAGTAATCAGAGTAGCTCAGTGTGACCATAGTTAGACTATAACCTTGGGGGTGGGGGTTGGCCAGGGATTTTTAATTTTTTAACTTGATGATGATCATTGTGTAAGCATTCATGAACTTCTTGCTTGTGGTTGTGAGCTTTGACTGGCTAAGCTAATCACATGGTACGGGTAGCCAAGTACCATGAGATTGATTTGGGCCAATCACAGATTACAACAGTAAGCAAGCAGTTTATGAATGGAAAACCATTAATGACAGATTGTTTATATTGTAATTATGTGATCGCTATAACTTATCATAGCGATCACATGACACCTGGATACCGGTGGCAGTAATCCGGTAACCGGAGGAGCTTTCTGCATGGTCCTAACCCAGGAGAGGCTCAATCACAAAAATATACATGACTGCCCGTACTGCCCCGACGCAGTGAATGTACTATGGCAGGGCATAAAGTGGTTAAATAGAGTTGTAACTCAACATAAAAACAAACAGCATTAACTATACCAAGGCCAGACCAGAGCAAGATGTATTCCAACTGGTTGTTATAGGTTTATGCAAGAAAAATGTCCTAAGAAGTACATTTCTTGGTACTTATAAAAAAAGAAGTTAACGATGGGTAAATATGATCATTGAACACGTACAATTCACCAAATGCGAACATTAATGCATACCCTATTGAAATCATTGGAAGGCGAATCTTGAAAATCAATTCTGACCAAGAGCCTGGCAACAGCAGTTTGTTTATTTTATAGAAGTCTGTCACCATATGAATGCCTCTTCATCAAGGAAAAACTCACCAGTATCCTCCTAGACACACCAAGAATGTTTTAATAAACTTAGACTCCCTGGCTACAACATGCCCACCCATCTATGTCTATAGCAAGTTTTGCATTTTTATAGTACTTGAGGTCCTAGCGCTCCTGCTTGGATGAACTTGATATGCTTCCTTCTCTCCTTCCCTATATCTATTCCCTTTCTATCGTCTTTGGCCCCCTTGTCGTGGAGGCCTCTATTTACATATGTCTTAGTTTTCTCATTTGGCAGACCTGACTCCTGTAATCTTGTATATACTTAACGAGGTGCAGCTCCAAGTGCTGATGGTATGGCTCTGGTATCCCGCTCAAGAAGGATGCTGCTAATCCAATAAGAAATATAATGAATAGTAGATGAATGCCATGCACTAAACGGCTCCAAGTGCATAGGAAGTGAAAAACAGCCTCAGCAATAGCTCCCCATAGTCATTAACTGACGCATTTCACCCTGCCCACAGGGCTTGGTCATGGAGCATTGACTCCTGCGCTTATCAGTGCCTTTGGCACCCAGTTAGCATTCAGTCCGCGTTCCTAGGTATAACACTAACTATTAATGTAATGCTTGTTCATAACCCAGAATATTTATGGTTTTCCACGTCAGTTGTTCTTCCCTCCTGACACTTTATGGTTACTATTTGAGCATTTATCGATGCATTGTACTTAACTGCACACTAACATGGGTTATGGTTTGTGGTTTGAAAAGGTTTTAATAAAAATCTATTAAAAGTGAAAAACAATTCTAGTTATTATCAAGGATAATAGGCTAAGAGTGATCAAGCAAAGGGCATAGTTAGCTGGGCACTGCCATGGGGGACATGTACCAATACAAAATATTTTTTTTTAACATGGTTTTCTATGTGCCTTTACAGTGACTATCCAGTACGGGAAAAGTATAAACGAGCCCTAAAATCAATCTGAATCCTTGTTGGATTTTCTACACGGCAAAACAGTTGGTAGCTCATTGGCCGCTATAAGCATCAATAAATGATGTTTTTAGTACACATTTTTATACATCATCTTTTGGACTTTGCTCCTTGTGCTGTTTTATTCAATAGCAGTTCTGAATAGGCACAAGTACTACATATACTGTACGAATGTGCAAAGCCAAGCTTTTTTTCATTTACCTGGATGTTTATATAATTGGCCCTGTAGATGCAGTAGCCGCATTGTTGTTGTGTTAAATTACAGCCTCGCAGGATTAAAGTAGCTTATTTTGTACGGAAACCTCTCTCTCTTGGAAGACAGATATTCACCTCACTGTTTTCAGCATTTGGAGACGAGGCCACTTCATCAAAGCCCTGAAATCAGAAGATTTATGCAGCCTGGGAGACTCTCTCATTAGAACAAGTTCTATCAAGAAACAGCTCTATCAAACTGTATCCAGCCTCCTAAAGCCGGGAGTGGAGAGGACAGGAAAGTGGCGGTGCGGAGGTGTGATAGACCTCATTGTTCATGAACTCCGGATCCTACTGCAGGTGACAGAGAGAAAGGAAGTGTGATAGATGATTGTTACTTCTTAAAAGAAATTCAAAAAACAAAAAACAAAAAAATGACCGCGCTATCAACTAAACAATATATAACATCAAAATTTGACACCGCAGCAAATATAAAGTGCAAATTTGTCACTTAAAAACAAAATAAAAAAATATATTGCGCTTGTGTGCATAAATAAATAGTGTTGTGCAACAAAACAATACAAACAATTCCTTATTATAGTCCATAAAATAATCCAGTGAAATGGTGAAATTGTAGAAAGGAAATTAAGATCCTCCTAATATAACGTGCAACCATATGATCATAGATTGCATCCACCATGTACCAGCACCAACGTGTATAACCAGCCTCCACCTGATAGGATATGCTCTTACCAGAGCCCCTAGACCACCTATTACGGGGGGTCAAGGAACGCTTGTGTGGTTCCGGCCTCCACTAGGCCCCAAGGGTCAGTTTCTGGCAGTGGTCAATTCGGATCTCACCAATCGATTGTGAATGGTCAATGGAAATAGAAAGGACCACAATAGTGTGACTCGGTTTAAAATTCAAGTGTTTAATAAAAAATATTGCAATTACAAATTTCCAGCAGATAAGAAGCAGGAGTAAACGGACATCTGTGTGTGTAGCAAACGGGGACCTGGATACAGCACTTCCGCCTGACCGGTTTCGTCACAATTCGGACTTCTTAAAACAACAAAAACAACATCCCCTTAACTGGTCATTAAAAAAATGAGCGAAAATGTTGTGTGCACCTGGCTGTGAAAACTACCATGTGGCTGCGGCGATAACATTTAGGGAGACTTGGGCAAAATTCCTGCAGCTCTTTCGGGAGTTGAGCTACACACAGAGAAACTGCCACAGACACCCTGGGATGTGAATACAATATTTGAATCTAAAAGTTGAAGCTCCATACTAGTGTTTAAGTCCAAAAGTAGGATTTTGTTGTGAAGCTAGCTATACTCCCCTAAATCTCCCATCCAGGTCCCATCCATTTCTGGATACAGGGACCACTAATCCATTGCTGCAATGGTGCCCAAGGCCGCCAGTCACCTCAAGTTTCCACTGACGTCAGTTCTCTTCTTGATCCTGGGAGGACTCTGCTAGTGGACATCCAATGTGACACTTATACTCAGGCTGGGTTCACACCTATGCAAATTGAACGCAAATTTCTCCGCACCCAATTTGCATAGCAGGAGATTGGGACCGGCTGTCTGTGGAGTGTTTTTGCACAAAGACGCTGTGTGGGCTGAATGGGACCTGAAACAGTGAAAGAGCATGCACCGGACCCCTGCTGTGTGCCGTTGTGCAATCCAGTGTGAACCCAGCCTCAAGAAGGACCCATGCGGGAAGTAAACAGAAGAGGAAAAGACTTGAGGCTAAAGCCTCACGTTCTTGCTACTTTAGGTGATTCTGGACACATTTTAAACACCACCATTTTTTCCTATTATGTGTCTTCTTATTTAGAAAACATAGAAAATCGACAGAAGGAAAAATGTTTTTCTTTGGTCAAAGAGTCTAATGAACCCCCAAGCATTCACATTGCAGTTCTTATCAATTCATACTAGCAATACAATAGAGGGGTCTCTCATCATCAAAATTATCCAACAACACATCACTCGCAGATATTTCTTTGTACTCCAATGATCTTCAATGTCAATTGAAAAATTGATCAGGACTCCATTTCTTTGCACAGTTGAACACTATCTATGATTGATTCTGCGACTTTTAAAACCGAGTTTACATATTTACGATTAAGAGATTATATTTCATTTTTAAATAAAATTGCCTTAAGAAAATTGATACTTCTTTGGAATGTTTCAGTTGAAAAAGATTGATTATTTCAATTATTAGTTGGGTGGTGTATTTTATGATCTCAATTTGTATATGGATTGATCTGTTTGGTCGCATTGAACAAGTTATGCTTCATTGCCTAAAGTATATCTAAACCCAAGAACAAAAATATATTGTATTGCAGCTTACCAGTACCAAGATTTGGCAACTGCATTCATTTTCTTTCTTTATTTTTTTTCCCTTTTTGTTTTTGCTAGGTGATCCCATAGGTAACACAGTTCCTCTGCTATAGTGATAATGCCATCCTAGGATGCATGCACTTGCTTTGGACTACAGAATACTATAATTTAGGGGTAGGTGTTGAAAGAGGTGAAGGGGGCAGGACTGATAACACTGTTCAAAATTTCAGAGAGTTCAGAGAATGTGTATGTTTTTACATCTGTTTTGCAGCCCTGAAGAAGGTGTAGATCTTTGGAAAAATCTTCAAAAACAAATAAAAATGTAGGAATTCCTTATCAGAGTTTCAATCTTTATTGTGCTCACGCCCTAATATTTGGTAATCATCTAACCTAGACTAAATTTCAAAAATTGATGGGATAGACCATCAAACTGTTTTTGTAGATTTGCGGACCCCTGAAACATATTGGATTTTGTTCTTTCTGTAGGTATTTACTGAAGCAATAAATCATTTTTGGCGTTTTGGATTGTTCGGTGACCTTTCTGGTGCAACTGTATATACACTACTCAGTTTGCGTGAGCCCATTTTTGAGAGGCTCCCACTTTGTAGAAAGCCAAACCCAAGCCATTTGGCTCCTCTAAGGACTTATTTTCTGTCAGTAGAGGATCCATATTCAGTGCCTCCTCATCTCATCTAGAAAGTCTCAGCCTCATCTCATCTTGAAACTTCACTGTGGCAGAAGCAGAATAGTTACTGGCTCACTGGATTTCGGGAAAGATGCACAGATTTGTTGGCACTTATTGAACAAATAAAACAACTTTTCTAATGCCTACATGACAGCATACACATGGGAAAGCACCAGGAAATAAAAATTACATAGTTAAGTATTACATTTTTTGTTTTCCTGGTGCCTATCCATGTGTCTGCTGTCATTAATAAGCACCAGGAAATGTAAAATTACGGGAAGGTAGGGGGGCGTGGTCGGATGCCGAGCCGGACGGTCGCATAGCGCCGGAGCTCCAACATTCCAGGGACCCAGCGGCTCATATCTATGGTCCACAAAGGCACAATTTACCACACTCAGACTCCTCAACAACCAGGATCAACTACACAATGTCCAAAAAATGGAAGGATCAGAAGAAGCCACACAGATTGACAGACTTCTTCTCCCCGGAGCGGGCTGGAGGTAGGCAAGATGGCGGTGAGGCCTACTCGACTCAGGCCTCACCGCGCCACAACAACCCTGACTACAGCACCTTCCCCGGGGATAGGGAGGCAGAGGCGGGCGGGAGACATCCTCGTCCATCCACCCCCTCAAACCGCAGCCCGGCCAAATCTAAATTTCGACTGGATGGAGGAGGATGCAGTCCGCCATTGCACATGGCCACAGACTCCGGGGATGACACCAGAGATCTGCCTGACTCGATTGAATCCTTCCCCACACAAAACCTACCCGTCTTAGACACTGTCCTAAAAGATATGCTTCTCTCACTAAGAAGTACAATCCACTCTGATATATTGACTTGTATGCATAAGTTTAATCAGGACATACATGAAGTGGAGTCCAGAGTGGAACACATAGAGGGGAAGATGGGAGAATATGCATCCACCATCAATGATCTAGTAGACGCACATGTTGAAAAAGAAAAGGATATAGAGTGGATTAAATCCAAACTGGCTGATATAGAGGACCGCGGGAGACGTAACAACTTAAAAATTAGAAGCATCCCTGAAACGATCTCACAAACTGAGCTATGTTCATACGCAACCTCCATGTTTAAAGCGATTATCCCTGACCTCTCAGACTTGGATGTCACTATAGACCGTATACACAGACTTCCTAAACCATCATATCTCCCTGACCAGATCCCAAGAGATGTGATTCTCCAATTACATTATTATCATGTCAAAGAAAACCTTATGGCTGCCATGAGGAAAAAAGACCTGATTCCTCAACAGTACCAAGACCTACAATTCCACCCAGACCTCTCTCAATATACACTGCTTAAAAGGAAAAACCTCAGCACAGTTACTAAGGCACTAAGGAATCATAAACTGATATACCGCTGGGGATATACCTCTAAACTAACGGTCACCAAGGAAGGTCGGGAATATATCATTATCTCTCTAGAAAAAGGTCTTTCCCTGCTAAAAAACTGGGGCATTATCATTGATACCCCGGAGGATCACACCACTCCTGTCTCTCCGCAACAGATATCCACAGAATGGAAACGGGTTAACACAAAGAATGCTAAATCCCACAAGTAAGTTCCTGGGCGTACTCCTCACAAATCTAGCGTCCCTGGTTTATGAACTATTACCACAAACTTAACCCCTTTCAGCCTTTGCAGCTCAAAGCTGCCCCACATTTCTCAAGAACTATCCGCCACTAAACCATCTCCTTTACAACAAATATACCCATTGTTTTGTTTGTTCTTTTTCTATCTACTTGTTCTCTCTTTCTCTTATTGTTCAACGCTGGAGCCGAAACACGGACTAAGCAAATCCAACGGGAAACAGCAAGAATCTCAACTTAGAACAGCAAGAACCTTTGTTAACAGGACACCTTGCAACCCACATCTTGAGCTCTACTCTGGTCACAGTGAGTACCCACAAGATAATCTCAAACACAAGGGAACAATGCCGCATTCCACTATAGTTCCACTAGAGGGAACCCTAAGACACCTAGAAGAACCAAGCTTACTGTTACAACATTCTATAAGTCAAAATGGGATTTACAATTCTCTCTATTAATGCTAAGGGTCTGAACCACTCAGCTAAGCGGAAATCAATGTGGAGAGAAGCTATCCAACAAAAATCCGATAATATGCACACAAGAAACTCACTTCAACAAATCGGCACCACCTTTATGCACCCACAGGAACTTTCCCAACATATTCACAGCTAATGCAGACAATAAAACCAAAGGAGTAACGACTGCCTTAAGAGACTCCGTAGCTTTTACCCTACATGACAAGATTGTGGACCCACAGGGCCGCTACCTTATTCTGGTATGCGATCTTAACTCTGCAACATATACCTTGGTCAACGCCTATTCTCCAAACCAACACCAAATCAAATTTTTCCACAACTTGATGACCAAAATCCGCCAGCACCAAAGAGGTCGTCTAATTATTTGTGGTAATATTACTCCTGATCCTTCACTAGACTCGACCTCCCAACCAAAAAGGCACGTCCCTACTCTACTACCCATACTACATAAACACTCCTTGTTTGACGCTTGGCGCTGTCTCCATGCTGAAGAAAGAGACTATACCTTTTTCTCACTACCCCATCATACCTACACCAGAATTGATTTGTTCTTGGTGGACCAGCGGACCCTCACCAGTGTCAAGAACTCTACAATTAACACAATAACGTGGTCGGACCACGCATCTATTACTCTGTCTATCATGGACGGTCCAGCCCCCCCACCCAACCCGGTGTGGAGGCTGAACACTTATTTGCTACAACAAGAGCAGTATAAGGAAATATTGAATTCTAAACTGAATGGATTCTTCGCTGACAACCTTACGTCGGTGCAGAGTCCATTCTCCCTGTGGAATGCCCACAAGGCATTCATGAGGGGTATGTTGATACAACTTGAGGCAAGGGACAGGAGGCAGAGGCAGCAGCGCTTCAACACGATCATTGAACAACTACAAAAACTAGAAGCATTAAAAAAAATTAAACTAGACAAAGAAATGTCGAATAAAATCTTGTCTCTCCGCCAGGACCTTAGACTCTTTCTCTTAGAAAAATTTGAGAAACATAATAAACGTCTTAAAATGACCTATTATGTCAATGGAAACAAAGCAGGGAAACTACTAGCGTCTAAAATAAAAGGATATAGATACAAATCAAAAATTCCCTTTATCATCCACCCTGCTACTACACAAAAGCAACATCATCCCCAAAAGATAGCTGACGCCTTCAGCCATTATTACAGCACACTTTACAACCTGAAAAACGACGACTCCACACACCAACCTACACTAGAACAGATCAATAACTTCCTCATGGCACTGAACATACCCAAACTCACAGAGAACCAACTTCAAACATTGAATCAGCCCTTCACAACGAAGGAAATAAAAATGATTATAGACCTATTGCCAGTTAACAAATCTCCAGGGCCTGACGGATTTAGCGGAGAATACTATAGAGAATTTAAGGAGATATTATCTCCCCACCTAAAAAATATATTTGATGCTGCTGCTGCCTCGGCTTCATTTCCACAGGAAATGCTTGAAGCACTTATTGTAACCATACCAAAACCGGGGAAGGACCAAGCCTCACCAGCGAACTTCAGACCAATTTCATTATTGAATACCGATATCAAAATATATGCAAAAATAATAGCAATGCGTTTAATTGATATCATGCCTTTACTCATACATCCCGACCAAACAGGTTTCACCAGAGCAAGACAAACCTCAGATGCCACACGCAGACAGATAAACATAATCCATATGGCTGAGATCCAGAGAAGGCCTTCTCTGCTTCTCGCTTTGGACGCGGAGAAGGCCTTTGATAGAGTCCACTGGTTGTACTTAACCAGGGCCCTGGAGTCCTTTGGATTTTCAGGTCACATTCTCTCAGCAATTCTCGCCTTGTACTCGAACCCATTCGCCCGAGTCTTTACGAACGGCACCCTCTCAGCCCCATTCCAAATATCCAACGGCACCAGACAAGGATGCCCATTATCTCCATTAATATTCAACCTGGTTATTGAACCCCTAGCAATTTATCTCAGATCACACCCCCGAATTAGCGGCTTTCCTACTACCTCCTCTACTCACCTGATAAGTCTCTTCGCAGATGATATCATACTAGTTCTTACCGAGGCTCGGTCCTCCCTGGCAGAGTTTCATCAAGCATTGCAAATGTTTAACACAGTTTCCTATTATAAGGTTAATGAAAGCAAATCTCATATACTGAGCTTGGGAGTCAAGGAGAGTACCAAAGTCGATCTGAAATCAAAATTCCCATACTCTTGGAATGATGAAGGTATAAAGTACTTGGGTATCACCCTAACTCTTCACATATCCAAACTTGAAGAGGCTAACTACAACACCTTTTTGTCTGAACTCAAATTCAAAATCCAGAATCTAGCCAAAACAGAACTCTCTTGGACTGGGCGCCTAGCAGCATTTAAAATGCTCATTCTACCACAATTCATATATCTATTCAGATCTTTGCCCATCCCTGTACCTGATCAATTCTTCTCTAAAGCGCAATCACTTCTCAATACATACTTGTGGCAGGGGAGGAAAGCCAGATGTGCTTTCAAAAAACGAATTAAAATTAAATCAAGAGGAGGCATAGGACATGTAATACTCAAGGATTACTACAATGCGGCGACACTAGCACAACTTAAACATTGATTTACATATCACCAAGGTCCATGATGGATTGACTTAGAAACAATGCAAAGTAAGCCATTATGGCTCTCTATTCAGCCCCAAATGCCAGAGTAGTTAACTCTGGGATTTTTTCAGACTCCTTCAAAATATCAAACGGCACTAGGCAGGGTTGCCCCCTATCCCCCTTAATTTTCTCGCTAATTATGGAGCCCTTGGCAGTAGACATACGCTCCAATAGCTCCATCCGCGGCATAAATATTGACACATATGAACACAAAATAGGCCTTTATGCTGATGATGTAATCATCTCCATCACTGAACCTAAGCTTTCGCTTCCTCTCCTACACCAAACCTTAGACCTCTTTAGCAAGGCCTCCCTATACAAGATTAACTATTCCAAGTCTGCTATGCTTGGAGCCAATCTAGACAAAGCAGCCAAACTAAACATCACAAAAATCTCACCGTTCTCTTGGGCTCCAAACTCTACTCTTCCTTACCTAGGCATTTCTCTGACCCTGCCGTCCTCACAGCTGCTCACCTGGAACTTTACACAACTAGTGGACAAACTACAAAGGACAATACAAAACCTGAAGAACGTACAAGCCTCCTGGGCGGGCCGCATATTGCGTTCTTCCCATATCCGTCTCAGGCCTTTCATATACACCGTCATTCATGTAAAAACTCTCCCGATACGCCGGGCGGGTCCTCCGAACATGCAAGAAG
>BLSH010214078.1:1581715-1594690 GCA_018402905.1 Glandirana rugosa | reverse complement strand
ATAACCCTAATATACGTATTGTACGTGTGTTCCTGGACAAGTAAACAGAGTCAACTACGGTAAGATCTCTGAGGTTAACATGGACAATATCTAAGTAAATTGGAACGATATCAGACAACTTACGGTCAATCACCCAGTAACTGTCAGGTAGATAATATAACGGAAAATTCAAACACATTAATAGACGAGTGACTAAATACGGAACACGTTTAACGTAAAACCTCGTAAGGTATGAGGTGTCGACGTGTATGTGTTTCTGGGTCCCTATGAAAATTTTAGTTACTAGATTATACTGGTGTACTAGTATAATACTTTTTGTGTTCTGTTTGTACTGGACGTTCCACCCATGGTCCACGGATGACAGACTGAGCCAGCGCCCCCACATTCTCTCCATCCAGCTCCCAGGGCGCACAAGAGGTTACATGTTTGTCTTGTGTTTTTCATAATATGATCATGTGGTCATATTAGATCATTGATTTTAAAAGTATCCCTGGGTCTTTGTGTATGTGCAGCTGTGGAGTATGGAATGCTCCAAAATGCAATTTGCACAAGGCATAAATCAGTGAGCAGATAATTACACAAACTTAAAAGGCAATATAATAGATGGACTGTCAATGACCCACTAACTGGCATTCAACAGACTATAGCAAGGTTAAATGAATCTATAACAGGTACAATTGGAGTCTCTAGAATGGCATCAACTGAGACAAATGAACAGGTCCTTGTGTGCATGTTATGCATATAATCCCAATAGCAAGTGGGTGTATGTGTTTCTAGTGTAGGGGTACTCCTGAAGGAGAAAGTACCTGTTACCTAATAGTTAACATTGGCCAGCTTTTGGTGGGACCCTTCTGTGGGTGGTGCACTGTCCTTTTAAGACATGGCATTCACTATGTGTGTCAAGAGTTTAAGATGTGTGGTTCCGCTCACTGCACCTGGCAGGCATTAAGCAGGTTGACCCAGATCCTTACACATGGTGCAGTCTCTCAGCTCCATTTCTGGGGATATTGCAACTCACCTTCTCAAGCTCAGTCTCTGGGTCTGCTTTGCGGACATGGGAAGCAGGTCCATCCTTTCTACCTGAATTCGACTATAGGTCTGCAATCTTCTCTGTTCTGACTGTACTGGCTTCAATCTCTCATAGTTTGCCCAGAAAATGGTGAAGCTCCCCTCCTATTAGTGCAGTGGCTTGTGGGAACTGAATTCTGATAGCCGTTCACAAGCATTACACAGCACCTCTTTAAGAACTACAGCTCCCATGATCCATGGCGCCGGCACAGCAAGTCTTTTCTGTGGTTCCTATTGGCTCTTACTCTCACACCCTCTATTTGGATCTGATCTACACTATGAGGAGGGAGGGGGGAAAGCAGGGGAGCAAGCAGGGATTTTTTCACTTTCCCTCTATACAGATCCCGAGGGTGAGTGGGGGATTGAACCCGGACACACACAGGTGCATTGTCTAGAGCTGCACAGACCCTCTGTGTTTACATTGTATTGGTGGAGCCGAGCAGGTTATGCACATACAGAGCCACTCCAACTTCACTGCAGTTAGCAACCAGGCTGGGGGGAGATGAGCGGGGGAAAGAGTCTGCACAGACCCACTCTCACACATACTACCAACAGCACATGGGGGGGGGGGGGCCCCGGGAGACAAGCAGGGCAGGAGAGCACTGATTAGGCTATACCCAGCTACACACATTTTGTAACTTTCCAAGGATTTGACAAATCAACTGTTCAGCCTATATAAAATGATTCTGTCTGCAGTTTCTTGCTTTTACTTGGCCATGAAATACCTTATGGCTTTAAATATACTCTAGGGGTGTATTATGCCATATAATGGTTATATATTGGGTACATTAAAGAATAACTATTCAGTAGGCACTTGTATCTTTAAATATTAGCCTTCATGAGGAAGTTATCTTTTTTTTCATTGCACCCTGCTGTTTTCTATGACGTGATTAAGCATTCATCCCTCCTGACACTGATATATGGGGATTTGAGGCCTTAAATCTGGCACCTGTGATATTTTGCAAATTTCATTTTTACGACCTGAGACTTGAAAGGGATTTGATTGTCTCTGGTTTCAAATCCCTTTTTATCAAATGTCAATGTGTGCACGATGCATCCTCCTAAAATGCAGGGTGGAAAACTGTAAATGTTTTAGAAGAGTAGGTACAGTATGAATGGGAGAGGAAGGTGACATTTTGTGCCACGGAATGAAAAGGTAGTTATGTAATAAGTGCTGCCCTTTCTTTGATCATACTAGATACACATGTTACATTTGCAAGTGCAAACACGTCAGAACAATATTGGGGTTTATTAGTGAGAAGTAGAACATTCAGGTCTCATACAGGCGCGTATAAAAAAATTCAAGTTTGTAAAGATAATGTCTTTACACTCAAAGTCCAATGTTAGCGTAAGTGGCTCATATTTTAGGACCAGTGTTTAGAAGCATAAAAAAATGCCCCAAAGCTGCATTAGGAGAAGAGCATAATTTACACTTGTATGCACATAAACATTTTCACACGTGTAGCACCCTCCAAGTTAGGCTGCTACACTGTTAGGCAAATTTAGTTCTTTTTGGCTCCTCTGTACAAAAAACTGGGACTTTAGTGGAAACCAACTCCTCAAGGAGCAAAAAACAAACCCAAGATAAATGAAAAAAGTTTATTTATATAAGTAAAAGGACAGGGCCTACACCAGTAGGTCTGCCATCAAGGGGGTAACATTGGTGTGGAATACTTAAGACTGACATCGATATAAATAACAAAGTGGAAAACAAAGAAAAAACAAAAATGTTTTTTGCTCCTTGAGGAGTTGGTTTCCGCTAAAGTCCCAGTTTTTTTGGGGGGTTTTGCTTCTTAATGTATTCCTGTTAGGGATGTTGGAAACCTTTTTGACAATCTAGACTTAGAATGCAGCACCAACCTAATTACTGTACTGTACTCTAGGTCTCATAGACTGGGGGTTTGATTACTTTTCCCTGACTTCCAGAGGCTTCTGGAACATAGAAGGCTAAGCAAGGCAGATCTAAGCCTGAATATATATTGTGTTCCAGCTAATCCCTGGGGCTGTGTGTCCAGAAGGTGGTTGGAGAGGCATAGAAATAGTTTGGAATTTGGAGCAACAGGGCTCTTCCTCTTGTTGGAGGGAATCCAGCCCCACCTGCAGCAGCAGCTACCCTAAGTTTAGCCTTCTTTCTTTGAGGTCCCAGCTGTGGCGGAGCTGGAGGACCTTTTCCCCAGTATCCATATGTAGCATTACCCCTGTAAGGGCTGCTGGATTTCTGGGTCCCCCTTACATGCACAGTCAGACAACAGACATTTTCTGGCATTCACTCAGTACTCGAGAACCAGTCCAGGGTGCTTTGTTTAGTTTTTGGTTTATGAGGGGATGAGCTTGGATAAGGATGGGAAGGTATGGGATGCTCAGAACCGTAACTTGGGTGCAACTGAGGACTTTCTAACTTTATGGCTGCTAAAAGTTACTATGCTGTTCTCCTGTGGGATAAATGGATCAGCTGGACTGATAGCAAACAATATTCCAAAACTGATTGCAGATGCTCTCTCTCTCTGAAGAAAATGCTGGTGCACCTGGCTGCTCTTTAAATTCCCCAAGCAAGAGCTGTAGGGTAGCTGTACTGGCTTTATGTGGCCCTAAGTTATCCCTCAGTAGTAAGCAAGCTGGATATTGTACCTGGCTTCTTCTCCTCTATCAGGCTCTGGGGCATAGTGCCTAAAGTTACTCACTTAGTCCCTTTGGATCCTGAAGCTCATGTGACTGCTGAACAGGCCTCCTGTTGAACAGGTACCAATGGTTTCAACTAAGCCTAGCTGAGGATGGAAGGGTGTGAGGCTTCTGCTGCTTTTGGCTTCTCTCTCTTGCTCCTTCCTTCTGCCCAGCTGTAGAGTGCCCAGCACAGGAGTCCCCTTCAGGCAACTGGACTCTGCACACCACATGACCAGGATCCAGAATATTTTTGTTACATCTCTCCACCTTCTGGACCATCCCCAGCCAGGGATTGGAGGAGACCCCATAAATATTCAGGCCTCATCTCTGCTCCTCCACCCTCTAAGTTCTAGAACCTTTCAGGAGTTCCAGAAGTTCCCCCTGGCTACAGAGACTCAGCCATTGGAACTCTGCCAACTAACTCTAAACAAATTAACCCCAGTTTCCTTGCCTGCAGAAGAACCTGACTAAATGTTCCTACACTTTACGCAGGGGGTGCTACACCTATTTGAATCTAGTCAGGGGATTCCTTATTTGGGGGCCTGGTCTGAGAGCACACTGAAGAGTGTCTGGTGCATACTGGAGGGAGGCACCCAGTGATCCTGTGCGTTGTGACCAGGGCTCTAGTAAATGTGTACTGTATCCCTTGGGTGGACAAGCTAGTAGTGTTCCTGCCAGAGATAGCTTCCAAAAAGGGGACTCAGCCTCTGCCAATTGTACCTGTTCCTGCACAGGTACTTAGCAAGCTGGAGCATCCTTCAGCAAAGAATGAGGGAATATGAAGTGTCCCATATCACCCAGATCCCATCTCAAGTTCTTCGGCAATAAAAATCCTAAAAGACATCCCCTAGGCTTGATTATTCAGCCAGAGTGAGTGAACTGTTGCTGTGTACCTGGCTACCTCTGTACTAACTCTGGAGAAGAACTGCTTAAATCACAATGGCTCCCACGGGTGTAGCGCTACACATGTAAGTTTATTCCAGTGGCTAAAATAAATGAGACCTGAGGCATGAGGCCATACCGACTGCTGATCAATGGAAGCACTGGGCTAGGTAGAGTACTGGGCTGAGTCTTACACTGGTTCTTATTGGACAGTCATATTTAGGCACATTGCTTACCTGCTGTAAGTTGAGGAAAGACATAGACATTGAACTAAAAAAATATTATTTTTTTAATAAGATTATATGTTTGTTTCTATTACTTCAACTGGGCTTTAATTAAATAATTTGTTGGCTTTATAGATATGGCAGTTGTGTTCACAAGGAAACTATTTCACACAAGCGGGCAGACAGCAGTAAGAACAGGTAGCCAGAGGGACTTTACACAAGCTTTGCATCATAACAGCACCAGATTTAACATAGCTTGTTGAGTGGATGAGCAGTGCCGCCTCTCACAGTGGCTCTCAACCTCAGTCCTCAAGTACCCCCAACGGGCCATGTTTTTGGAAACTTCTCTTAGATAAAATACCTCTTATCAATACCATGTCATTGATATTGATTTAAAGCAGCTGTGCAAAGTAAACGAAAACCTGAAAACATGGCACATTGGGGGCACTTGAGGACTGAGGTTGAGAACCACTGGCTATCAAACTTGGCCATTCAACAATGGGGCTGTTCCGCAGCCAGGAGCCAAATGCTCAGCACATAGGTTCCATTTAAAATCATTATTCACCCCCCCCCCAACTTCTCCCCCTTAACCGCTTCTATACCGGCGTATAGTAATAATACGCCGGCAAGGTGCATTCCTTATCCTGGGTGGACGTCATATGACGTCCTCCCATTTTCGCAACTCTGCGGGCCCCCGGGGGCCCGCATCATGGCGATCGGGTATCGGGCGTGTCCCTCGGGACTCAGCCTCCAAGATCGGTTTAAAGAGCCAATAAAATTGGCTCTTTACCATGTGACCGGCTGTGCTCTATCACAGCCTGTCACTTACGATATTTACAGCCATCCGCGTTCACACCGTTTGTGCGTGCCTCCAGGAGTGGTGATCGGGGTTGAGGCTTGTCCCTCGGACAAAGCCCAACCCCTAATCAGTGTAAAGAGACAATGAAATTGTCTCTTTACCACGTGACCGACTGTGTCCAATCACAGCCGGTCACATAATGTAAACAAACCGCGGTAATGAGCTGTTACCGGGTCCTCCTCTTCACACATCGGTCGTGTGTGAGAAGGAGATTGCGGTAACAGCTCGTTACCATTCACAGTACATACCAAGCACACTGATCCCCCCCAGTAATAAAGAATGCCTGTCACCACCCCATCAATGTACCTGTCACAGCCCATCAGAGTACCTGTCACCTGCCCAACAAAGTACCCAAGTACCTGTCACCTGCCCATCAAAGTACCCGAGTACCTGTCACCAACTCATCAGAGTACCCGAGTACCTGTCACCATCTCATCAGAGTACCCGAGTACCTGTCACCATCTCACCAGATTACTTGAGTACCTGTTACCAGCCCATCAGAGTACCTGAGTACCTGTCACCATTTCATCAGAGTACCCGAGTACCTATCATCTTCCCATCAGAGTACCCGAGTACCTGTCACCATCTCATCAGATTACCCAAGTACCTGTTACCAGCCCATCAGAGTACCCGAGTACCTGTCACCAGCCCATCAGAGTACCCGAGTACCTGTCACCATCTCATCAGATTACTGGAGTACCTGTTACCAGCCTATAATAGTACCCAAGTACCTGTCACCATTTCATCAGAGTATCTGAGTACCTATCATCTTCCCATCAGAATACCCGAGTACCTGTCACCATCTCATCAGAGTACCCGAGTACCTGTCACCATCTCATCAGATTAGCCGAGTACCTGTTACCAGCCCATCAGTGTACCCCAGTACCGGTCACCAGCCCATCAGAGTACCCGAGTACCTATCTGAAGCCCATCAGAGTACCAGAGTACCTGTCATCAGCCCATCAGAGTACCCGAATACCCTTGACCAGCCCATGCCCCATAAAATATATATTGGGGTGTTTACTTTCCAAAATGGGGTCATTTTGTGGGTAATTCCATGGTCCTGGTGCTCCATGACCTTCAAAAGTGGGATAGGTAGGAATGAAATTAGATGTGTAATTTATGCTCTTAGAACGCCTGAAGGTATTACTTCAATGTTGGACCTCTCTATGTGGCCAGGCTGTGTAAAAGTCTCACACATGTGGTATCACTATACTCTGGACGAGTAGCAGAATATATTTTGGGGGGTCATATTTGCTATGTGTTAAAAATATCTTATAAATTTCATGTGTAATTTATGCTCCTAGAACGCTTGATGGTGCTCCCTGCGTGTTGGACCTCTCTATGTGTCCAGGCTGTGTAAAAGTCTCAAACATGTGGTATTGCCATACTCGGGATGAGTAGCAGAATATATTTTGGGGGGTAAATTTTGCTATGTACATGCTATGTGTTAGAAATATCTTATAAATTGACCACTTTGTGTAAAAATAAAAGCGTTTTAATTTTCTTTCCACGTTTTTCAAAGACTTTTGGAAAATAATGAACCATTCAAAAGACTCATAATGCCTCATAGAATATACGTTGGGGTGTTTGCTTTCCAAAATGGGGTCATTTTGTGAGTAATTCCATTGTCCTGGTGCTCCAGGGTCTTCAAAATGTAAAGGAAAATAGATGTCTAATTTATGCTCCTAGAACATCTGACGGTGCTCCCTGTATGTTCGACCTCTCTATGTGGCCAGGCTGTGAAAAAGCTGCACACATGTGGTATTGCTATACTCGGGAGGAGTAGCAGAATGTATTTGGGGCTGTAATTGGAAGTATGCATATGCCGTGTGTGAGAAATAACTTGTTATGGCAATTTTGTGTAAAAAAAAAAAAATAATAATAATTTCTTAATGTTCCCAAGAATTGTGGGGAAAAAAATACAACTTCAAAAAACTTTCCATGCCTCTTACTAAATACCTTGGAATGTCTACTTTTCATAAAGGGGTCATTTGGGGGGTATTTGTACTTTCCTGACATTTCTGGGCCTCAAGAAATTAGATAGGCTGTCAGTGCATCAGGTGTGATCAGTTTTTGATGATTGGCACCATAGCTTGTAGACTCTATAACTTTCACACAGACCAAATAATATACACTTATGTGGGTTATTTTTACCAAAGATATATAGCAGTATAGGTTTTGACCCAAATTTATAAACAAAAATTACTTTTTTTGCAAAATGTTATCATAGAAACTAAAAAAAAGTGTTTTATTTTCAAAATTTTCGCTCTTTTATAACGTATGTCACAAAAAATAAAACAAACCCAGCGGTGACTAAATACCATCAAAAGAAAGCTCTATTTGTGTGAAAAAAATGATAAAAATGTTGTTGAGTAATTGTCATTCAAAGTGTGAGAGCGCTGAAAGCTGAAAATTGGTCTGGGAAGGAAGGGGGTATAAATGTGCTGTATTGAAGTGGTTAAACTGCAAAGACAGCTGACCCACCCACTGCACGCAACCCATTTAACTGCAATACATGCAGTTGGGCAGTTTTAGGGGTAAAACCAGGGCTCGAGTCCTACGGGAACGCATGGGAACAGAGTTCCTGCACTTTTTCCATGGCAGGAAATCCTTTCCCATTGGCAGCCGTGTCCTGGAGGACTGTCAGTGGCTTACCAAGGGGGGCGAGCTAGAACGGGTGGAGACTCACAATCCTGTCCACTAATGATCTAATCCCCCTCTGCAGCTGTTTAGAAAAACAAAACTTTTCCTGGTCTCTTGTGTTCAGTGCTGGCCGGTTGACAGAAAACAGACTATCTCTTCATTTTAGGCTTTCTGCGGATTAATCTGCCACATCGCTCCTGACTGGCTCCAGTGTAATGATATAACTGGCCTTTAACTGTGTAGCGCGATGCAGCAGATTCATCTGTGGAAAGCCGAAAATGAAGAAGTAGTCTGTTTTCTGTCACCCGGCCAGCACTGAACACAGGAGACCGGGAAAAGTATTTTTTTCTAAACAGCTGCACAGGGGGATTCGATCATTAGTGGACAGGATTGTGAGTCTCCACCCGCTCTACCTCGCTCCCCCTTCCCAGTTTCCTGCAGCCCTAGTTGCCCAGCTGGTGGTGCCCAGTGACACATCTGAGGGTCCCCCTGCTGCCCCCCATTGATGGGCACTGGCAAGGCTGAGCTGATGGGCACTGACCAGGCTGCATTATTGGGCACTAGTGAAAGCTGCATAGATGGCCACTGATCAGGCTGCATTAACAGGCACTGGTGAGCCTGCATAGATGGGCACTGGTGAGGCTGCATTGGTGGGCACTGGTGAGGCTGCACTGACGGGCACTGGCGAGGCTGCATTGATGGGCACTGACAAGGCTGCATTGACGCGCACTGATGAGGCTGCATTGATGGGCACTGATGAGGTTGTATCGATGGGCACTGCTGAAGCTGCATTGATGGGCACTGGTAAGGCTGTATTAATGGGCACTGGTGAAGTTGAGATGATGGGCACAGGTGAGGCTGCATTGATGGCGCTGATGAGGCTACATAGATGGGCACTGATCAGGCTGCATAGATGGGCACTGATCAGGCTGCATTGATGGGCACTGGTTAGGCTGCATTGATGGGCATTGGTGAGGCTAAGCTAATGGGCACTGGTCAAGCTGCATTGATGGGCACTGATCAGGCTGCATTGATGGGCATTGGTGAGGCTGCATTAATGGGCACTGGTGAGGCTGCATTGATGGGCACTGGTGAGGCTGCATTGATGGGTACTGGTGAGGCTGTGCTGATGAGGCTGTATTGATTGGCCCTGTGAGGGGCATTGCTGTAGATTAGGGTACAGTAGTGTTGCCCTCTGGAGAGTGAAGCACAGTGGATCACTTTTCAGAGGATGTTTGACAGGTGGCAAGGAAGTATTATATTGCCTCCTCACCATCTGATTTAATCCCTAAAAACCTGCACCACCTCGCTGCAACTGTGTTTGTTTTTCAGGGGGTGCCAGATATAGGATCTGCGCCTGATATAGGAGTCCTGATAATCTAAACGCCACCGTACAGTGTATCTCATCGCTCGTTAGAGATGGAACGTCACTTCCGGTTGGGTGTGATGCACAATGTGGTAGTGGGGGGGGGGGGGGGATCTTGAATGAGTTCCGACACTTTTTTTCCCGGAACTTGAGCCCTGGGTAAAACAGACGACGAGTAGAGGACATAACGTTTACTAACTGCCTAACAAATGCCACAAATCCATCATAAACAAGCATTATACCCTATAAGAGTCAATGTGTTTCACGGGAAACACTGCTTTATCAGGACCTGGGATCTCAATGTAACAGTTCTGTAACAATACATATAAAATTCTTGTTATTCCATTACTTTATAAAAATCTCCAAAATAAAAAAAAAAATGTCATATTACAAAGTGAATGAAAAAACAAACACTGCACAATTTAACTTAATAAATACCAATTTTGGAGTGAGAGGAGGATGGAGGAAAACAAATAGTAATATACAGTATCTCAAAAAAGTGAGTACACCCCCTCACATTTTTGTAAATATTTGATTATATATTTTCATGTGACAACACTGAAGAAATTACACTTTGCTACAATGTAAAGTAGTGAGTGTACAGCTTGTATAACAGTGTAAATTTGCTGCCCCCTCAAAATAACTCAACACACAGCCATTAATGTCTAAACCGTTGGCAACAAAAGTGAGTACACCCCTAAGTGAAAATGTCCAAATGCAATGTCCATATCCAAATGGTGTGGCCACCATTACTTTCCAACACTGCCTTGACCCTCTTGGGCATGGAGTTCACCAGAGCTTCACAGGTTGCCACTGGAGTCCTCGTCCACTCCTCCATGACGACATCATGGACCTGGTGGATGTTTGGAGACCCTGCGCTCTTCCACCTTCCATTTGAGGATGCCCCACAGATGCTCAGTAGGGTTTAGGTCTGGAGACATGGTTGTCCAGTCCATCACCTTTACCCTCAGCTTCTTTAGCAAGGCAGTGGTCATCTTGGAGGTGTGTTTGGGGTTTTTATGTTGGAATACTGCCCTGTGGCCCAGTCTCCAAAGGGAGGAGATCATGGTTTGCTTCAGTATTTCACAGTACATGTTGACATTCATGATTCCCTCAATGAACTGTAGCTCCCCAGTGCCGGCAGCACTCATGCAGCCCCCGATCATGACACCCACCACCATGCTTGACTGTAGGCAAGGCACACTTGTCTTTGTACTCCTCCCCTGGTTGCCGCCACACACGTTTGACACCATCTGAACCAAATAAGTTTATCTTGGTCTCATCAGACCACAGGACATGGATTAGTAGAACCATGTCCTGTGGTCTGATGAGACCAAGATAAACTTAGCGCATGCTTGTCTTCAACAAACTGTTTGCAGGCTTTCTTGTGTATCATCTTTAGAAGAGTCTTCCTGCTGGGACGACAGCCATGCAGACCAATTTGATGCAGTGTGCGGCATATGGTCTGAACACTGACAGGCTGACCCCCCCTTCAACATCTGCAGCAATGCTAGCAGTACTCATATGTCTATTTCCCAAAGACAAGCTCTGGATATGACGCTGAGCATGTGCACTCAACTTCTTTGGTTGACCATGGCGAGTCCTGTTCTGAGTGTAACCTATCCTGTTAAACCACTGTATGGTCTTGGCCACCATACTGCAGCTCAGTTTCAGGGTCTTGGCAATCTTCTTATAGTCTAGGCCATCTTTATTAGAGCAACAATTCTTATTTAAAGATCCTCAGAGAGTTCTTTGCCATGAGGTTCCATGTTGAACTTCAGTAACCAGTATGAGAGAGTGAGAGCGATAACACCAAATTTAACAAACCTGCTCCCCATTCATACCTGAGACCTTGTAACAGTAACGGATCACATGACACATGGGAGGGAAAATATCCAATTGGGCCCAATTTGGACATTTTCTCTTAGGGGTGTACTCACTTTTGTTGCCAGCGGTTTCGAAATGAATGGCTGTGTGTTGAATTATTTTGAGGGGACTGCAAATTTACACTGTTTTACAAGCTGTACACTCACTACTTTACATTGTAGCAAAGTGTTATTTTTTCAGTGTTGTCACATGAAAAGATAGAATAAAATATTTACAAAAGGATGAGGGGTGTACTCACTTTTGTGAGATACTGTATGTATATGGGACATTACTGATTGACAAAATTGACCACCTTCAAAGAGGCCTGTAGGGGAATGGCTAGTAGCAAAAACCAGCAGGCCCATGAGGAGAAACCAATGCTCGATTGTTACACACTCCAGAAAAATAATTATTATGAAGAGTTCCTACACATGTATACCTGTACACATAAATATAGGTATAAATTCTAGAAGGGATATTCTGGATAGAAGGGAATAGACAGGTGAAATGGGGAGGGAAAATGGGAAGGGAGGGAAAGAGAAAAAGGGGTGGGGGGGAAGGGAAGGAAAAAGGGGAGGAAGGGGGTGGGTAAAGGGGAACAGTATTGGGGAAATGAAGGGAGGAGGGGAATGGGAAGGGGATGGAAGGGGGTAGAGGGATGTTAAAAAAAAAAAAAAAAAACCTCTTGAAGTGCTTACATTTAACCACTTCCCGACCGCGCTATAGACAAAAGACGTCCACAGCGCGGTCGGGTTATTCTGACAGGACGTCCATGGACGTCCTCCAGAATCGCGCTTCCCGCGCGCCCCCTGGGGCGCGCACACGGGAACATCCGTGACCGTCGCTGTGAGCGGCCTTTCACCACGTGATCGCGCCGTCCAATGACGGCGCGATCACATGTCAACAAGCCGGCGCTTCCGCCGGCTTTTCTCTCTCCTCTCCGCACCGATCGGTGCAGTGTGAGAGGAGAGAGGGGGGAGGAAAGATGTGTGCAGTGCTGTGGGCGATGTGTAATGCCCACAGCACTGCTAAATGGCAGATCCATCAAGCAGCTATCCACCCCCACCCCCCATTCTTAGCCCATCCATGCTCAGCCACCCATCCATCAATCCATCCATCCTCACACAGCCATGCTCACCCATCCATCCATGCTCATCCATCCATGCTCACCCATCCATCCATCCATCCATGCTCACCCATCCATCCATCCATCCATGCTCACCCACCCAACCGTACTCACCTAGCCATCCATCCATGCTCACCCATCCATCCATCCATGCTCACCCATCCATCCATCCATGCTCACCCAACCTACCTACCCACTCGTACCTACCTACCTACCCACTCGTACCTACCTACCGATCCACTCATGCCAACCCACCCACTCGTACCTACCTACCTAC
>BLSH010214078.1:1562807-1575866 GCA_018402905.1 Glandirana rugosa | reverse complement strand
CATTAGGGCTCACACCGAGTCCCACCTTAAAGTCATGGTAATTGCCATTGGGGCTCGGTGTGAGCCCTAACGTAGCGACCTAGGTCCGTCGCAATGAGTGGAACAGGGGACCTAGGTCGCTACAGGAGGCGGCACAGACGACCTACACAGGTGGCGGGTTACGGAGACACACGGCCCGAGGCAAGGGACGCTCGCAGCGCACAGTGCCACCGCCTCTGGCCGTCGTTTAAGTTTTTCACTTTGTGTGTCATTTGTATGTCATGTGACATTAGAGATTCTAATGTAATGACATACTTTAGTAAAGTGTAGGGGAAACAGGGATCACATATATAATATAAAAGTGCATGCAGGGCACTGGGCAAACCACTAGGGACAAAGGGGATGTGAAATGATTTCATACAGTAATGTAATCTTAGAGATTACAGTGTACTGTATGTTTACTGTGTGTTTCACTTTTTGAATTTGCTGCCGGTCTCCGCCACCGTGACACGCGACGCTCGCAGGGAACGGAGCCCGGCACACAGAGGCATTGGGCGGTGGACACATCCAGCAGACACGGCGGAGGACATCGCTGGATCCAGGGGACAAGGTGAGTAACGCTGCCTGGATCCAGCGATGCAATCCCGAGTGTGGCTCGGGGTTACCGTTAATGGTACTGAAATTCCACCCTGAGCCACACTCGGGATTACCGCCAGGGAGGTTAAAGGAGAATTATAACTATTGTTTTACATCATTCAGTTCCCCATGGACAAAAAAACATGTAGTACTTTGACATTGAAGCCAGACTTACAGGGCACCAAGGAGGATGGGACAGACAGGGAACCCCTCCTTTAAGCAAGGCCACCTGACACTGCAGCTGGCAGCAAGGAGATGACTTCTTTGGTAGCCAGTGCTTGTCTCCAGCTCCCAGCACTTGGCCTACACAAACACTGCCAAGAGGAATGCAGAGGGATGGGGGGCTGATACAGTATGTCTCCCTCTGAGTTCCTTTTGCCAGTACTTTTCTAGGGAAAGTGCTAGGAGCTGGAGACAGGTGCTCACTTTCAAAGTAGCCACCTCCTTGCTACCTGTGGTGTCCGACAGCCGTGTGCGTGTGTGGGGGGGGGCACACTGTATGGCATTGTAATTGTTGTTACAGGACACTTAGGAAAATGGGACAAAGTACTAGATATATTGTGTCCTATGGGGAGCAATAGATTTGACCTTGGGGCATAAAGTTTAAAGCATAACGTTTTCCCATATAGTGGGGCTGCGCCAACACTGCACAGGTCAACTACTCGCTTCGTCCAAGGGAGACAAGAAACCTGTATACTCACCAGATCCTCCACTCCACCAGTAAATGGCGCCCCCCCACGATCCATCGGTGGACTGTTCCAGGCATCCTCCTGTTCAGAGGAGGTCTATGGTCGTGATAATGTCAGTAACAGTCTACAACACAAGACCGCTAGACTGGGGGGGGGGGGGGGGCAGGAGCCACAGGGACCGGTCTTGTGTGAGGAGGATCGGAGGATTAAGTAGATCTGTTCTCCAATCCCTAGACAAAATTTAGCAGTTTTCTTTTCCCACTGCATAGGAAAACGTTTTTTGTCCAAGTCAGAGCTCTAAAGCATGAAGCAGTTTAGATCTAGACTTAAGGCTGCTTTCACACTGAAAGCACTGCTCATAAGTGGGAAAGCGCTACTCGTTTTAGTGGCACTTTACCGCTGTTTAAGCGGTGCTTTTGCGCTGCTTTTCGGGCGATAGCAGGGCGCTTTTAACCCCAAAAAAGGGGTCAAAAACTCCTGTTTTGCGGCGCTTTGAAAGCACTGCCCATTCATTCGAATGTATACAGCTCTCCCAACCCGCCCCAAAGATGCTGCTTGCAGGACTTTTTTTCCTGTCCCACAAGTGCACCGCCCCAGTGTGAAAAGACATACTGGAATGAATGAGAGGCGGTTTTCAGGTGCTTAGCAGAGGCTATTTCTAGCGTTAAAGTGCCTGATAACCATCCCAGTGTGAAAGCGGTGTAAGATCCACCTAAGGCAAATATGTCATCCCTGTAATTATTCTTGATAGAGCAGGCAGTTGTCTTTTGCATTGTTGTACAAACAATGGGGAAGCCAGAACATGTCGGTCTGCAGAAAGAGAAGGTGTGGAAACAGCTTTGCAAGCATGGCTATCTTTTTGGGTTTTGGGCACATGTCTGTTTCTTTGCTAGAAAGGGATTTAATTATGTACTACATGCCAGGCAGGCTATGATTTATTTTATTGTGTTACAGCTGAACTTCCAGACTAAAAAAATAGTTTAAAAAAATATCCTTGCAGTCGGACCCTTCCACTGCAATGATTAACTGCTTGTTCTTAGGGTATCAGAATTGGCTGCATTACTTGCTGTACTTCCCCTTCTAGCCAGCTTCAGTGCTGCCCTCTTTTCTCTGACACTCCCAGCTGTGGGTGGTCCATTGACCTCATCCTATACAACGCAGGGCTATGAACCCTCTAATGTATGTGGAGGAGGTGACTATGTGACTGTGGCTTAGAGGCCTTTTCAAACAGGTGGCAGGCTTTACTGCTCCTTCTATATGCAATATGTGGTGGATCTTTTTTTTTTTGTAATTCCTTTATTTTGTAAAAGGGTCAAATAAAATACAGACATTAACTGGAGAGGAGTAGTTATAATGTCAGTATAATCTCCAAAGCAGAAATGAATAAAACATCTGGCAGAAGCTGCAAAAACATTGATTAAAGAAAGGATGTCTATCTAATCAGTCCAGTACCGAGATAAGGCCATGGACCATCCTGTAGACTTCTCTCGCATAGATCAGTGGTTCTCAACCCTGTCCTCAAGTACCCCCAACAGGCCATGTTTTGGGAATTTCTCTTAGATAAAATAGCTGTCCGAAATACCAAGCCATTGACTCTGATTTAAAGCAAGATGAAGGAAAACCTGCAAACATGGCCTGCTGTAGGGTACTTGAGGACAGGGTTGAGAACCACTGACATAGATGATACAATGGTTAGCATTGAAATGAGAGGTGACAAACATTACAGAATCAAATAAACACATCAACCGTTTAAAGCATTGAACAAAAATTGGGCGATGATGCCAATAACTGGAAATAAGGAAACTGAAGACAGGAGGTGAACACCACCAAAGATCACATGGAAGCCCTCTAGAATCCCATATCCGGGGCCAGTTTGCGGTGGCTCTTTATTTAGGAGCAGTTAATCAGTGGTTTGCAAGTACCGTATATACTTGAGTATAAGCCGACCCAAATATAAGCCGAGGCACCTAATTTTACCACAAAAAACTGGGAAAAGTTATTGACTCGAGTATAAGCCTAGGGTGGGAAATGTAGCAGCCAGAACACAGGGACAGGGAACCATTACACAGGTATTGTAGCCATTGCACAGGTATTGTAACCAGAACACAGAGACTCAGCCATTACACAGGGATTGTAGCCGTTACACAGGGATTGTAGCCATTACACAGGTATTGTAGCCAGAACACAGGGACTCAGCCATTATACAGGGATTGTAGCCAGAACACAGGTATTTTAGCCAGAACACAGGGACTCAGCCATTATACAGGGATTGTAGCCAGAACACAGGTATTGTAGCCAGAACACAGGGACTCAGCCATTATACAGGGATTGTAGCCAGAACACAGGTATTTTAGCCAGAACACAGGGACTCAGCCATGTGTTCTGTGCTGAAAAACTTGACTTATACTCGAGTATATATGGTACTTTGTAATTCTGTACCCACTAGACTTAACAAGCATTTAATCTTTGCAGCATGGAGGTTCCTGCTGCAAGGGTAATTTTTTCAGCCTTGAGTTCAGTTTTAAGAATTACTGCTGTGAACCAAAAGTTATTTAAGGTAGATCTATATAGGCCAAAACTTTTTTTTCTTTTTTTTTCTTCTCATTAGGGAACTTCACTCTCATGCAGAGGGCGAAGCTCCCTAATGAGGGCACAGGAGGCAATAAAAACCTGACAGGGGTTCTAATCCCTCTACACTCTATCCAAAACTACAAAAAAAAAGTTTTTCCTTTAGTTATACTTTAATGCTATAACTGATGATCATGCTTTCAGATGGTGCAATCACAAAAAAAGCTGAGTGCAACCAGTCTGAACCTCACTTAAGGTTGTCTGCTATAAGTATATATATTATATACATGAAGATCATTACTACTTCATTTGCTTAACACAAATTACCTAGCAGTTATATATTGCTGCACACAGATATGCTCAACGTTCAGGACTACCAACGGTTGAGCTTCTCTTATGTAACACAGTTTTCTAAAGAACAGCAAACATTTTAGTGCGTTAAGTAATGGCTTTATTCATTAGCGCAATGAAAGTTCAGGATGAGAAGATAGCATATGAAAGAGCTGTCATTATACTGACTAGCACTGAGAGCAGTATTTATTTGAGGGCTCAAATTGAGCTCTTTTTAAAAAAAAATAAAAATGCTAACTAATGCTAAGAAGCTGCAAAATACTCATTTAAGTCAAACCTGATAAATGATGAAAGGGAATTTGTTAACACAGCCTTTTCTTCCTTTGACTAACAGAATAGAAACAGTTTCACCATTAAATATGTCTAACCTGTCTAGAACAGAGTAATACAAATGAAAACACCAACTTTGAGAAACTGCAAGTTTCGTGCTCTCCATTTGTAATGGAACAAGGCCTCTTCCTTAATGCTGGCAGTGCTTCAGCTACCATGGATTTAGAAGACAACTGGTCCTGGACCCAAAGAGAGCACTGATCTAGGGGTCTCTGTGGTTGAGAAGCTGTCCTGAACCCTCACTATGAGCAACAAGCATGCTAAACTGGAGGTTCTTAACCTTTTAACTATTACAAACAAAATATAGAGTTTGCTCTTTCGAAGTGCAGCAGTACAGAAGTGCACAATTTGAAAACAGCAGGAGTTTGGGGGCAGCCAACTATCTTTGGTTAGTACCAGTGTTTAAATTTAAAGTGATATTAAACATACACTGTTTAAGTAACATTGTCCCTTCTATTTCTGTATGTGGATGGTGGCACTGTAATTATTTTAATAATAATAAAAAAAATCTAAGTACCTTTTTCCTAATCAATATACCCAGCTCTTTATCAGCCTGTCTGCAGGGTAAAAATAAACAATTAACATCAATAAACTGTTGCAAATTGGCATACAAACATATATTTCAAATCAAATCTTTATTATTTTTTGGCAATAACATGGTGTGGGTGGATTTATACCAGTCATGGGCTGTGTCACGTCCCTCTAGCCTGTATCTTAGAATAAGAGGGAGGTGAAGCCTCCATTAATCTACACAAAATATCCCACCCCCATTGTGTTTAGTTGGTTAGTGGACATGGAGGAGGAGGGAGGGAGTGGGCTGTCATTTACCACTGTGTATACACCGACATATGTGACTTACATGTAGTTACATGGGCTGCTCAGATGTGATAGGAAGGAAATGCTCAGCATAGAAACTCACTGAAAACTGAGCATGTGCAGAGTTGCCACTAGAGCTGCAAATTCACTAGCTGATTTGGGAACCTGGACAGAAGGTGGAGCTAGAGAACAGCAGAATCAACCAGTTTTTTTTGCAGAATACAGAAAATGAATCTCATAGTGACACAGTGAGTATGAACAGCATGTAATAACACATTTATTGATGTTTTTTAGGATGTGGGTTTAGTGACACAATGGGGTTTATTTACTACAGGCAAATCCACTTTGCTCCACAAGTGCACTGCTAATGCTCCACAAGTGCACTACTAGTGCTCCACAAGTGCACTTGAAAGTGCAGTTGCTGTAGATCTGAGGGAAAGATCTGAAATGAGGGGAAGCTCTGCTGATTTTATCATCTAATCATGTACAAGCAAAAATTCTGTTTTTTATTTTCCTTGCATGTCCACCTTGGATCTTGTGGAGCACTAGCAGCGCACTGGTGGAGCAAAGTGGATTTGCCTTTAGTAAATAAACCCCATTAAGATGTCTGGTTTAGTTCTGTGCAATACTTGTTTGGCATTTGTTTTTCATGCTACTTTCACTACTACTGGAAGCTGGGATGCTGTCCCATGTGTATGCAGAATTCTAGTCTACGTAATGACATTGCTTGTCTAAATTCCTTGGTTTGTGCCCTGCAGTCTGAGATTAGGAGGCTGTCCTAAGACCATGGGCGTCCGCAGATAGGGGCAAGGGGTGGGGCAATTGCCCCCCCCCCTAGAATCAGGGATCGGATCGGAGGTTGCCCACTAGGTCCTTATCCTCTTGGGCTATGTATGAAGTCTCTGATCGTCTCGTGTGCCATGTCTACAGTCTCAGACCATCTCCTGTACTATGTCTGCAGTCTCTGACGATCTCCTGTAGTATGTCTGCAGTCTCTGACGATCTCCTGTAGTATGTCCACAGTGTCTGACCGTCTCCTGTACTATGTCTGCAGTCTCTGACCATCTCCTGTACTATGTCCGCAGTCTCTGACCATCTCCTATACTATGGCTGCAGTCTCTGACCATCTCCTGTACTATGTCTGCAGTCTCTGACCGTGATAATGTGATAATATCAAAAAGCGGCATAGCATGGTGACCTTAAAATGATACCCCACCCTGAAAAAATTTCTGCGGACGCCCATGCCTAAGACAATTTGTTCTGATGAACTTCACTGCAAAAAGTCACCTCTTCCTCAAAGACTGTGCAGGAGAAGGGCAGTGTGGACAACTGTCTGGAAGAGTGAGGCCTGTGGATCATAAACATGTAGCTTTTGGTGTGACACTGCATAACCCCTATAGTGTTCTTTCTGAGCTAGAAGCAGATACAAAGATTGCAAACATAGCTGCTTGTGAGATTAGCAACCCTTCTCTGCACAGGAAGGAAGGAGAAAATAAATGCAATGCCAAAAGTAACTGTTTTATCTGAGGTTGCAAACCAGACAAATGTTGTGGATAAGGCTCCTAAAAGGAGAAGTGATCTTCTGGTTGGCAATACAATTGTAAGAGGTGTTTCTTTAGGAAATGATATGGACGTGTCAAAGGAAGTTAGGTTTTTGCCTGTTACTACTTTTAGGGGAGATAAAAGGTGCATTTTAAAAATTGTCAAAAAATCTAGTGAAGGGTGCAATGTTGATGTTGTTGTGTGCCTTGGTACAAACCATTTGTCCCAGAATGATGGACATTTTGTACTGAAGGATTTTCAGGACTTGGGCCAGGATCTTTCACAGTTAGGGTGTACTGTTACTGTTTCAGAGGTCTTTCCTGTTCATAATGGACAACAAGTGAAAGTACTTTGTATAGTAGGGTGACCAGACATCCCCGGTTTCAGGGGACAGTCCCCGGATTGAGGACACTGTCCCTGGACCAAATCTGTCCCTGATTTTGTCCTTTGATTGGATTTGAACTGGGGCCCAAGCCATTTCAAAGACATTCAGTGCAGAATTAAAAATAAATTCTGAATTACACCCCCCCCCCCACTCTGCTACTCCTACTAGCTTGGGGGGGGGGGGATTGTAATTCCCACTCGCATGTTCTTCTGCCTTGGATCAAGTTCTGGCCAGCCACCTGCCTGCCTATCTCTTTGCCTTCCCCAGGGGAGTAATCTTCCTCTGCTCAGTTCCGCTACCCACCCAATAGGGCCCGAAGAAAGGCTGTGAGGCAGGCAGAGATTGGCAGCTGAGCTCACAGAGGGGTAGTGGATCCGATCGTGGGGCTGCCAGTGCCTTCAAGGCTTAAACACAGGTGTGCTTTGGGGGTGTCTCTGAATAGACTACATTGCACTGTGTCTGTCTCTCTGGCATAATGGTTGGTATCATAACTCACATGCAGCAGTCATTCTATCATGGCTCTGGCTAGCATTGCACTGCCACAGTGTGTCACATAACATGGCTGCTGGGACAGGGATCTGTGCCTTCCCTTGGTAAAAGCAACCTCCCTCACAGTGAGAAAACACTTGTTAGGCACACATTTAACCCTTTGATTGCCCTAGATTTTAACCCCTTCCCAGCCAGTGTCATTAGTACATTTTTAGCACTGATCACTTTATTAGTGTCACTGGCTCCCACAAAGTGTCACTTAGTGTCCGATTTGTCCACCGCAATATTGCAGTCCCGCTGATTGCCGCCATTACTAGTAAAAGGAAAATATGTCCCCGGATTTCATTTTAAAAATCTGGTCACCTTATTGTATAGCAGAGTTTAATGTTTGGTTAAAGGATTGGTGCAAAGTTGAAGGTTTTGGTTCTGTTAGTCATGATGCTATCTGCTGGTTTGACATTGAGCTGTACAAGAGAGATAGTCTGCATTTTTAACACACAAGGGCACTGAGCTTCTTAGTATTGAATTTAGGAGTTTTTGAACATGCATTTAAACTGAGAAAGAGGGGCAGAGATGGAATTGATGAGGAGCATTTCTGTCTGTAGCAGTTTGAAAAAAATGGTAGGGCTTGTATTGCTAAGGATTGGGCTGATGGGGTGGTCAATTCAGTTAAAGTTTCTGGTGGCAAAATAAAGCAGTAGATAGCAATGTTTGTCAATTGTCATGTCATGTGCACTAATGCTTGTAGTTTAGGCAACAAGCTGTGTGAGCTGACAGCTCTTATATCTAGGGACAACTCAGACTTTGTTTCAATTATAGAGACATGGTTCAATGGTTCAAATGACTGGGAAATAGCTATACCAGGGTACACACTATATAGGAACTAAAGAGTTGGGAAGAGGGGAGGTGGATATATTTGTCAAAAAAAGCATTACACTAACATTAGTTCAAAAAACAAATGTAATACTTGAAAACCCTCTGGATCTGCCTTCCAGCCAGAAAGGGATATTCCCTTAGAAATGGTATACAGATCCCCAGGACAGACTGAAGATTATGATAAGTTGTTGATTGACAAGATAACTCAAATGGCAATGAAGGGAGAGTATTTGATTATGGATGACTTCAAGTATGACATTAACTTGAATTCGCAAACTGCTATTACAAGCAGGAGCAGGGATGTAATGGAAGCAATGCATGGGGTGTCTCTAAAAATGTTAGTAAAAAGCCCAACCTGATGTGATTATATTCTAGAGATAGTACTGACAAGTGGGGATCAACTGATGCTGAGACGGGAGAGAATTTGAATTCTAGCGATCATCAATGTCTTTGAGTTGATATTAACCACTTAACGACCGCCCGCCATCATCTGACGGCGGCAGTCTGGCTCGATAGCGCTAATCGCCGTCAGCAGATGGCGGCTGTTCGATTGAGCATTGTGGCTACGCGCGCTCACTGTGTATCGGGGGAGCCAGGGAGCGGGGAGGGCGGACTCTATGTCTGCCGGCTACCCGCAATTGCTCCCCCGCAGTGACAGAACGGGATCCATGTATGTAAACACAAGGATCCCTGTTCTGACAGGGGAGAAGGAGAGTGATCTTCTGTTCCCTGTATATGGGAGCCGCGATCACTCTCCTCCCTCAGTCAGCCCAGCCCCCACACAGTTAGTAACACATCCCAGGGAACACAGTTAGCCCTTTGATCGCCCCCTAGTGTTAACCTCTTCCCTGCCAGTGACATTTACACAGTAATCAGTGCATCTTCATAGCACTGATCGCTGTATAAATGCCAATGGTCCCAAAAAAGTGTCCAGCATGTCCGCTGCAATGTCGCAGTACCACTAAAAATCACAGCTCGCCGCCGCTACTAGTAAAAAATAACTAAAAACCCCATAAATTAATTCTCATCGTTCATAAACACAGCATTTTTTGAGCAAAACAATCAATATATGCCGATTGCTTTTTTTTTTACCAAAAATATGAGGAAGATTATATATCGACCAAAACTGATGAACACTTTTTTTTTTTTTGGATATGTATTTTAGCAAAAAGTAAGAAATATTGGGTTTTTTTTCAAAATTGCCGCTCTTTGTTTACATCGCAAAAATTAAAAACCGCAGAGGTGATCAAATACCATGAAAAGAAAACACTATTTGTGGGGAAAAAAAGGACATAAATTTCATTTGGATACAACGTTGCACGACTGCGCAATTGTCAGTTAAAGCGACACAGTGCCGAATCGCAAAAAGTGCTCTGGTCCTGAAGTGGTTAAAGCAAGGATGGAAAAATCACATACAAAAACAAAAGTTTTACATTTCAAAAGGGCAAATTTTGAAGAAATGGGGACATTTCTAAAAAATGAATTGAAAGGTTGGAGTAAAATGACAGGAGCAAGTAATCAGTGCCACTGTTAAGGTCTACCATCCTGGAGGCAACTAGTTTGTATGTTAGGCAAGTTAGTATGAATAAACAGAAGAAAAAACAATATGTTTCACTAAAGATGGAAGTAGGATAGTAAAGGAAAAAAAAATAGCACATAGAAGATTCAAGGAAACAGGAGGTGTAGCTAACAGAGAAGAGTATAAAAATAGACAAAAGGAGGCCAAACACATTATTAGTGCTGCCAAAGCACAGAAAGAGGTTTCAATTTATTAAGAAAGGAGATAAAACTTTTAAGGTCCATTAGTGATAGAAGGAAAAAATACAATGGGATCACGAAAATGAAAACTGGCCACAACACATATGTTGAGGGAGACCTGGATGTTGCTAACCAATTAACCACTTCAGCCCTGGAAGGATTTCACACTTTAGGGCCAGAGCACTTTTTGCGATTCGGCACTGCATTGCTTTAACTGACAACTGCGCAGTCATGCAACGTTGTACCCAAACAAAATTTGCGTCCTTTTTTCCCACAAATAGAGCTTTCTTTTGGTGGTATTTAATCACAGCCCTTCCCCCTCTGTCAGAGCGGAGATCCGTGTTTATATACACGGACCTCCGTTCTCTCACTGCGGGGGGGGCATCGCGGGTAGCCGGCGGAGATCAAGTCCGCCCTACCCGCTCCCTTGCCCCCCGGAACACAGTGAGCGCATGCGCGCTCACAATACTAGTTATCGTGGCCGCCGTCAGGTGACGACGGCTTCCAATAACGTGCCACTTTGCCACCGTCACGCTGCGGCGGGCAGTCGGCAAGCGGTTAAACAATTACTTCTGTTCAGTCTTATCAGGAATAAATTGTACTAACAATAACAAGTTGGGGAATCATATTGGTTCTAGTAATGATGGTTCCTTTTTAGAATTTCTGGAGACAGAGGTTTCAGAAGAACTGGCTCGGTTAACCACTTCAGCCCTGGAAGGATTTCCCCCTATAGGACCAGAGCACTTTTTGCGATTCGGCACTGCGTCGCTTTAACTGACAATTGCGCAGTTGTGCAACGTTGTACCCAAATTAACGCCGTCCTTTTTTCCCACAAATAGAGCTTTCTTTTGGTGGTATTTGATCACCTCTGCGTCATTACTGATCACCGCTGTAAACAAAAAAAGAGCGACAATTTTGCAAAAATACAAACAAAAAATATATATAAAATAAATAAAATTAATAATAACATTTTTTTTCATTGGTTTTGGCCGATTTATATTCTTATATTTTTGGTAAAAAAAAAATCGAAATCCGCATTTATTGATTGGGTTGCGCAAAAGTTGCCGCATTTACGAATGATGAGAATTAATTTCTGGGGTTTTTATTTATTTTTATTTTTTACTAGTAATGGCGGCGATCTGCGATTTTTAGCGGTACTGCGATATTGCGGCGAAATGTCTGACTATTTTGACACTTTTTTGGGACCATTGGCATTTATACAGCCATCAGTGCTATGAAAATGCACGGATTACTGTGTAAATGCTATTGGCAGCGAAGGGGTTAACCTGGAGGGGGCACTCTAAGGGTTAACTGTGTTCCCTCTGTGTGTTCTAACTGTATGGGGGCTGGGTTGGCAGCAGGAGCGGAGTGATCACGGGTTCCATATACAGGAAGCCTGTGATCACATTCCTTCCCCCTCTCTCAGAACGGAAATCCATGTTTACATACACGGACCTCCGTTCTCTCACTGCAGGGGAGCCATCGCTGGTAGCCGGTGGAGATCGAGTCCGCCCTACCCACTCCCTGGCCCCCTTGGAACACAGTGAGCGTGCAAGCACGCCTACAATACTATTTATCGCAGCCGCCATCAGATGACAGCGGTTCGCGATAACGAGCCACGGCGGACGGTCGGCAAGTGGTTAAAGCTTAATAAAGCAATGGGCCCCGATGGTATTCATCCCAGAGTTCTTAGAGAACTTAGAGGTAAAGTTGTTGGATGATTAACACATCTTTTTAATCAATCTCTTCTGAAAGGAGAAGTTCCCCATGGCCGGCGGACAGCTTATTTTGTACCTATCCAAAAGAAGGGCGGCAAGGCAAATACAGGCCAGTGAGTTTAGTATCGATTTTAGTCAAGTTAATGGGATCACTCCTGAAAATAAGGATCATTGATCACTTGAAATGTTTTGGACCAGGGTTGTGCTGCGGATATAACATATCCTGATTTCAGCAAGGCATTTTGTCAGAACTTTTATGAACAAATAGGTATAGTTTATCATTTCAATTTTAGTATGTGGACGTTTTAAGGCTAAATGAGCCACAAAGATCCAAAGTTAATTTCAGGTCTCAAGTCACAGAGACATTCAGGTTTTTTGTTTGTCACTGGAACTGGGTTTCAAACAAAGTGTATAAAGAGCTGGTTATGGGTAGAGTTGAGCGAACACCTGGAAGTTCGGGTTCTGCTGGTCCGTCCGAACTTCGGGACAAAGTCCGGGTCCGGGTCCGGACGGAACCCGAACGATCGCACGAGCCCAAGGCAGGCCTGGGCCTGGGCCTGAAACAGGGCTTCAAGCCTGCCTGGTCGTCTTGGGCTTGAAGGTCCACAAGCGAGTTGAGATGGGTATTGGTCGAGAAATATGTGAAACAAACTTTGGGTCAAGGTCACTGTTTGTTTTTTGGACTTACAGAGACACTGAACTCTGGACTTTAATTGAAACCTAGAAACACCGAGTAAATCGGAATTTTGCAGGTGTATGATTTTAACTTTACTATTTGATATGGATAAACAAGTATTTTCAAGACTGTTTTACGGAACGACTTTAGTCCTATACAATATAGGCGTCGTGTTGGGACCAGGTTTTGTAAAGTTCACTAGTTACTAGGAATAAAAGTCCTCACTAGGGTAATTGAACTGATTTT
>BLSH010214078.1:1530187-1541494 GCA_018402905.1 Glandirana rugosa | reverse complement strand
GTGGTAGGACCACTGATGTACCTGTTGGGCCAGGACTGCCATGGTGACCCCTAGGCATGCAAATATCTTTGCCTTTATGGTCTCATAGTCCTGGGCCTTATCTGGTTCCAGATCAAAGTAGGTTTTTTGGAGTTCACCAGTCAAGAATGGTACTAACCGTCGCGAAGAGGGGCTCTTTCAAAAGTCATGAGATGCACCTCCACGTCATCCGCAGGTGTCATCTTCTGCATGTGGTAAGACAGGGATCCTCTAACTACGGCCCTCCAGCTGTTGCGGAACTACACATCCCATGAGGCATTGTAAAACTCTGACATTCACAGACATGACTAGGCATGATGGGAATTGTAGTTTCTGAACAACTGGAGGGCCATAGTTTGAGGACCCCTGTGGTAAGAGGTACGTACCAATTTTGTTTCCACTGTCACCGGAAGTGCGGGTCCCTTCTTTAATTCCAGCAGGGCCTCTGTAAACTGTTGGTTCATCAGCTGTTGTGCTGCGATAGCCTGGCGACTTTCCTCCCGCTGGGCTGCAGTGGCATGTGAGATCCAGAGGTTGGTTTCCCGCAGAGCCACCTGTTGAGCCGCCTATTGTGCTGCAGTGGCCTCTGCGACCTGGCGGTTGCTTTCCTGCTAAGCTGCCTGTTGTGCTGCAGTGGCCTCTGCGACCTGGCAGTTGGTTTCCCGCTGAGCTGCATTGGCTTGCAGCAGGGCCTTCAGAATTTCATCCATCTTGCAAACGTGCCCACTGAACTCCACCACGTGTGGGAGATTAGCTTGTGGGGATCATCTTTTCTGAGAAAAATAGTCAGCATTCAGGCAGCTTTCTTTCAAATCTGGCGGCTTGCCAGGTTTATTTTAGAAAATAGGTTTGCAGGTTAAAACAAACAAAACAGAAAATAAGTCCTTGCCGAATAGTTTCCTCACTATACGGTGTGGGGCTAGCCCCGACACCCACAAAACATAAGCCAAAATGCAAACCTTGTCTTTTTAAAGTCCAAACAGACACAGAGCTTCCTCAGATTCCCCTCTGAGTTCCAGGTCAGAGCTAAAGTGAGATCTCTTCACGATTATTTAAGCCACCTGCTGGTGGACTTCAGTGCACCACAAACTCCAGACCAGAACCAGCCCTGCCATGGTGGCTGGTAAAATCCAGTCCACATGAACGCATACAAGGTGACAGGTAGCGTCCGTATACCACTTCACCTCGCATACCGTCAAAAAAAAAAAATATATACATACAGTGCATTCAGTGTAGTATATATATATATATATATATATATATATATATATATATATATACAGTGCATTTGGCGGTGTACAGTATATAATACACTTCAGGCGGTGTACAGTGCACTTGGTGTGCAGTACTGCAGTATATAATACAGTGCAGTCGGTGTACAGTATATAATACAGTGCAGTCGGTGTACAGTATATAATATAGTGTAGTGTGGTGTTATAAGGGAAATAGTGACATAGACCAGAAATAAAATATGAAGTGGTGTCCACCTCCCTGAAATATATCTATAAAATGAAAGTGTCTAGGCAGTCTGTCAGGGTCAGCAGTTAGCCTTAAGACATAAGTGTAGTGAGCAATATCACAACTATTTGTTAAAATTTCACAGTTTTATTGAATACATGATAAAACTTGATATATCAATCATTAGGAACGATACAAAATACATATCGATAGTGAATACAGCATTGGGAGCATATAGCACCAACGTTTTGCAGCTTGCCTGCTTCATCCAGGGTGATCCCAGTTGCTTGACACTCTAATACAAACAACAGTCCACGTTAGTTACATATAGTACACATATGCATTTAACAGTAATGTATCAAAACTACAGTGCTCACCACATTCACAAAAACTTTTTCTTTCAACTGCTCACTTCACCCTGCCCACCGCCACCAGATAGGGGCACTCATAAACAGGGATGCCAGAGTCACCTGTCCTGCTCGAGTGGGTATTGAACTGGAGTATCCAAGAGGAGGAATGGTCAGATAGAGCTGTGTCCTCTCCAGCAAACCGGAGGTGGACAGTTGACCTAGGCGTCCCAGCCTCGATCCGCCGCAGGGGAAAGAGAGTCAGCTACCTGAAACAAGCACAGACAGGGGCTCTTAGTCATTTGATAGAGACACTCTATAAAATATACTCCGTAGTAAATGATGCCACCACAATAGCCATCAAATCGTCGGGGCATAAGATGAGGCAATTGTAAGCTGACCAGAGCACCGTGCACATACCTGTATACCGAGGAGCCATCCAGCTCACATCCCCGCATCAGAGCTGCTGCTCAGAGACTAACGCTAGGACGCCGGCCAACCCATGTGTTAACAGCAGTCCTGCCGGAAGTGACGAGGCCAGCGCAGCCTCCTGACGTCACCTCCGGCGCGGGCGCCCACACAAGACATGGTGGCCAGGCCAGGCAACCGCCCAGAGATGGGCGGTGCCGCCAAAGGCACCAGGTCCTCCCGCCCTAGTTGGAGACAGCACGGGGAGATGAATAGCCATCAACCCCGCTGTGTCCCAGGCACCCGAATAGCCACCCTTCAAAAGAAGTACCTCACTAAGAGGGGACAGGTGGGTACAAGGAAGGGAGCAATCAGTACACACCATAAAATCTAGCCCCGATAATAAGAAAAAACACGAATTATGCTAATTTTGGTATACTACTACTAAAGTCAAGTGAATATTGAAAACGTGTTCCTATACACATAGCCACCTACGCTTATTTCAGGTTTGTGATGGAAGGTAGCCACCATAGTGGGGTAACGGTCTCCCACACCTTACTGCGGGTCCGCTCTTCTGAACACCATCTCTGGGCAATCAGAAATACATCTGCTGACCACCGCATCTTCCCCAAGGAAGTGCCAGTTGCGAGATAGAATATTCCGAACCTGCTGATGTTGACTACTAAAGGTGGTAATTACTTTCATAGTTATAGGTTTCGGGGGTTTACGGGAGCCAAAGACCAAGTCTGCTCTGGTGCGGGTCTTGGCTTTTTGGTAGGCCCTCTTAAGAACCTTCCTGCTATAGCCCCGCTCTCTGAGGCGGTTGTATAAGGCCCCAGCTTCCTGCTCAAAATCCTCATCCAACGCAAAGTTGCGGCGTATCCTAAGATACTGGCTGTAGGTGATGCTGCGAAGCAGCGGGCGAGGGTGGAAACTACGGTAATGCAGAATAGTGTTCCCTGCTGTGTCCTTCCTGAACAAGGTGGAACATAGGCAGCCATCCTTCCTTATGACAAGCCTAATGTCCAAGAAGGATACAGATGAGGGGCTGTGGGTCATGGTAAACCGGAGGTTAAAGGTATTAGATGGCATAAAGGTTAGAAAGGCCTCCAGGTCAGACACTGACCCAGACCAGATAACCAAAATATCATCAATGTACCTCCGCTAAAGTAATACATGGTGGAGGCACATTGATGCTGCCTCTTCCGAGAAGAGCGATCGCTCCCAACCCGCCAGGTACAGGTTGGCGTACGATGGGGCACAACGTGTCCCCATCGCCACCCCCTGTACCTGGAGGTAGGTGGATCCATTGAAGACAAAACAATTGAAGGTAAGGATCTCCAATAACTGTAACACAAAGTTACACATAGGCCAGCAATCCAGGTCGCGTTCCCTAAGGAAGCTAGATACCACCCTATCATGTCTGAAAAGGCCACCAAGGAGAGGCAGACGCTCTGCAGGTGGGTCGCGCTTGTCCTTTTTTTTTTTTTTTTTGCTGCTGGCCGTGTTATTGAGCCCACATGCAGAAGAGTTGGTGGAGTAGATAACTAAGCCGTCCTCATCGTCCTCATCCTCTGTCACCCAGGCTCATACTAGTTTGCCTTCCAATGCAGCTGCCAAAGCGGCCTATTCCCCTGAATCCTTGTCCACAGTTACTCCTTCTGTAGCCCCACCATCATGCACAGAGGAGCTACCAGAATTATTCAACCATAGTGTCGGTTACATGCTAATGGAGGATGCGCAGCAATTTGAAAGCTCCGATGTTGGTTCCCAGGTTGAGGATGGAAGTAATGTGAGCCTAGAGAGAGGGGGTGCCACAGAAGGACAAGAAACTAGCAGTCATGTTGTGCCAGCTGCAGCATACTGTTAAGTTTGCTGCAGTGATGAGGAGGGAGGGGACGATGAGGTTACTGACTGCACTTGGGTGCCTGAGAGAAGAGAGGAGGAAAGTGAGGAGGAGGAGGCACAACTCCAACGAGGCAGGATGTCTTTCAGAGGCCAGTTTAAGGCCTTTTCAGCTGGTAGATTTTGCCCCTTTTGTGAATTTGTGGAATGTGCTGTACCACAGTGGCAGGTTCCAAAAATAAATATCTTTTCATGTAAGGCCATTCCAGCTCTCTACCATCATGTGGATGGCAATGTTTTGGCCTCGTTGGACAGGGTGGTCAGCAGCAAAGTTCATATTACCGGTCATGGTCCAGCAGGCATGGTCAGGGATGTTACCTTTCCTTCACAGAGCACTGGGTAACTCTGCTGGCAGCTGGGAAGGATGCAGGATAGGGTTCAGTGTTGGTGCTAGTTCCGCCTCCACGCCTCCAAAAAGCTGGTGGTGATTCTGCCACATCTGCTTCCTCCACCCTCCTCTTCTTCTTCCTCTGTGGCCTCTTCTGCAGAATTGTCCTCTGAGCCAGCAGTGCTCCCTAAACTTTCAAGGGGCTATGCAAGCAGGCTAAAAGATGCCATGCAGTGCTTCAGTTGGTCTGTCTAGGGGACAGGAGCAACACTGGGGCAGAGATTCTGTCAGATCTGTGGGGGCAGGCTCAAAGGTGGTTGACGCCACGGCAGCTTGAATCAGGAATGGTTGTATGCGACAATGGCACCAACCTTCTCACATGTCCTGAATTTGGTGGTGCAGCATTTCTTGACCATGTACCCAGGCTTACCAGATATTCTGAGGCAGGCCAGAAAAGTCTGTGGTCATTTCCGCCGTTCATACAATACCAGTGCTCGGCTGGCTGACATTCAAAGGGAATTCAACCTGCCCACCAACCGCCTCATTTGTGACCTGCCTACCTTGTAACGCAAGACTGGCAATGCTGCAGCGGTTGCACACACAGCAGAGGGCCATCAATGAGTACCTGTACGAGTATGGCGAGGGCAAGCTCCGGGGAGTTTGGCTTCTTTTCCCCACGCCAGTGGCTACTGATCAAGGATACATGCACTGTCCTGTCCCCCTAGTCTTCCTGCTGGAGCACACACTTCGTGGAATCATGGACAGGGCACTTGAGGCAGAACAGAGGGAGGAAGAGAAGGACTTCCTTTCCTCTTAAGGCCCCCTTTATGCAGATAGCATTCCTGCAGGGCTGCCAAACACACAGGAATTAGAGGAGGAGGATTGTGTCCGCATGGATGTAGAGAATAACACGCAGCAGTCTTCAATGGATGCTTTTCAGTCCCCAGAAACCCAAGGAGTTGTACGTGGCTGGGTTGGAGGTAGTTCCTGACAATGTCATCCTTAGTGGCCCAGAGGACTTAGAATCTCATGCTCTGCAAACTTATGCTGCATGGGCTCCCTGATTCTGTAAAGCCTGTGAAAGGACCCTAGGATTCGTGGTATCAAGGAGAGTGATCATTACTGGCTGGCAACACTTCTTGATTCACGTTAGAAGAGTAAAGTTGCAGAACTCATCCTGCCTTCGCAGAGGGAGCAGAGGATGAAACATCTTCAGGAAACCTTGAAGAAAAGTTTGTGTAATGCCTTTCCAGACCCTGGGAGGTTACCATTTCCTGGTGCTGGACAGCGTGTTTCTGAGGCTTTGTTCGGTCAGAGGAAGAGAGGTGGAGAAGGTTACCAGCTGACAGATGCCTTTAAACAATTCTTCAGTCCTCAGTGCCAAGGGCTAATAGGTTCAAGCATCCATCAGCAGCATCTGCATTATATGGTGCAGGAATATCTAGGGGCAAGAGCAGACTTGGAAACCTTTCCAACAGAGCATCCACTGGGTTACTGGGTCTTGAGGATGGACCACTGGCCAGAACTTGCACAATATGCAATCAAGCTACTGGCCTATCCTGCATCCAGCGTGCTTTCTGAACAGACATTTCGTGCAGCTGTAGGGTTTGTAAGGGATGAAAGAGTGCTCCTGTCCACAGTCTCCGTTGATAGGCTCAAATTTATAAAAACGAATCAGTCCTGGATCAGCGGCTATCAAGCCCCTGATCATGATGTAACTGATTGAATTTGGTAGGGATCTGGGATGCCTTGAAGACTGCCTATGATGCCTATCCTGAATCTTGATGATGCTAGCTTTCTACAATATTTTTGGTTTAGGGCACCACTAGAGTTGATCGAACCTCTGGAAGTCCGGGTTCGGAAGGTTCGGCCGAACTTACGGACAAAGTCCGGGTTCGGCCGAACTTACGGACAAAGTCCGGGTTCGGGTCCGGACTTGACCCGAACTTTGACCTGGACCCCGAACCCCATTGAAATCAATGGGGACCCGAACTTTTAGGCACAAAAATATCTGTAACAAAGTCCTGGCAAGTCCAATTGTCTGCAAAAGGAAGGAAAATGGGGGTAAGAGTTGGACAAGTGCCCTACAAAGAAATGGGGATAGGGAAATAATTTTTAAGCTAAAATCACATAAAAAAATCAAAAATGGAGGTGGATGTGGAGTTGGAGGTTGTGGAGGTGGTGAAAATGGCGGTGGAGGAGGTAGCCAACACTGTTTTTTTTTTATTTTTGTGCAAGAAATGCACCGCTGGCCACAAATGCAGTTTTTAGAATTTTTTTTTTTTTAAACCAGCTATGTAGATGCACTTTTTAATTTTGTGCAAGAAACAATAATCTGTCCCTTTAAACAACAGTAGGAACCTCTCCCTATAGAACTTGGAGATGATTTTAGATTCTAAAATCATCTCCAAGTTATACAGGGAAAGGCTCCAGCTGTTGCTTTAAGGGAAAGATTATTGTTCTAAAATCATCTCCAAGTTCTATAGGAAAAGTCTATTGCAGCCGCATAGAGCCATATTATTGTTCTAAAATCATCTCCAACTTGTATAGGAAAAGTCTATTGCAGCCGCATAGAGCCATATTATTGTTCTAAAATCATCTCCAACTTCTATAGGAAAAGCCTATTGCAGCCGCATAGAGCCATATTTACAGGCAGACTAAGGGGACCCCCCAGGCACGATATTTAAAGGAATATTTCATTTTTATTGTTTCACTTTAAGCGTTATTAAAATCACTGTTCCTGAAAAAACTATTGTTTTAAAAACTTTTTTTTTTCATTGATACATGTCCCCTAGCGCAGTACCCAGGTCCCCATACACTTTTTATGGCAATAACCTGCATATAAGCCTTTAAAATGAGCACTTTTGATTTTTCATGTTCGTGTCCCATAGACTATAATAGGGTTTGCTAGTACTTTTTGCCTGTTTGCGGTGTTCTGGTGCGAAGCGAACCGGGGGGGGGGGGGTATTCGAGCCATCCCCTGCTGGAGAAAGCTATGCTAGACAGCCATAGGCCTCTATCTGTGTCCTAAGAGCTCCTTGTGGGTCCCTTAGCAACATGGAATTGTAATAAAGGGCACCTGTCACTTTATGTACCTTACATACAAGACTGCATGCCCAATAAAAGCCCCAAAAACTCATGTCCTCTAATCCCAATAATTTACACAGTCAGGTGCTACAGAAAACTTGTACTGAGGTAATGCCGCAAAAGGTGAAACCCAGAGGGATACCTGCCCAACCAGGTGTACTCACAGTTTTTAACAATGAAAAGAGAACAGGTATCAGCTGGGTTGAGAGCGCCTTTAAAAAAAACTGTATGAGGTCTGGCCGTTTCATGCCTAAGCAGGATGAGCTCCAAAGGAGTTGCCACCCTCCACTTTCCCTCCTTGTCAGGAACCTTTCTCTACTGCTAGTACTGTCCATAACAGGCAGGGTACTTTTCCCTTCACTACCAACTCTGCTAGAGTCACATGGTTTCCTGAGCCAGGAAACCATAGAGAAACTGTGTTCCTCTTGACTTCCTCTCCAGTTGCGGTGCCCCTGCAGGGGAGCGCCACCTGCACTGGAGAAAGTAGATTGCACTTGCCTACACGCTCTTCACCAGATCTTCCTAGCTGGCAAAGCCTGTGATTTCCAGATGTTACTTTCTAGCACTAGCTGGATTCAGCCAGGTTGAATGTAACAAATCTGCAAAAATAAGGCTAATGATACATTTGGAATCCCTGCCAGCTATGTGTTGAAAAAGCTACCTTTGTGATGAAACGCATTGGATTTTTGTTATTATTTTAGTTTTTTTCTTGATTTTTGCCTATTGCCAATTAAAGAGCTTTTTATGATGTTTAATTGGACCAGTCTTTATTTGTACACAAGCTGCTTTCTCTACACCCTCCATCCAGAGGCTAATGCCTGCAAGAGTGACAAGGTATCCCATGGAGATTGCTGCAACAGAGAGTTGAATGCGTGGCTAATTCTGGATGGGCTTTCTCAGAGCTGGTGGTTCTCGTACATACTGTTATGTGGATACAAGCCTACTTGGACATTAGCTCTATTTCCTTGTGGGTCTCAGCCTGTATTCACATCTAAGCAGAGCCTATTCCTGGTGCTTTTGAAGTGATTTTTTTCAGGCATTTTTCAGACCTTCTATAAGCATTCATGCACGTGTATCAAGTCTCAGGAGTCTATTTCCTTGGCTGCTCAAGGCACATTCACATTTCAGACTATGAGATCAAAAACATCAGAATACGCTTAAAAAAAAAGCTCATACTTTTTTGAGTGTAGGGTGTAGAGCATAGGGCGACTGAACGTACAAGTGTGAACAGGAGCAATAAGAAAGAATATGTTTCTGCACAGTCAGGTGTAGTAAGGTGTAATCAGGCATAAAGAAATGATCAGAAAAAAACATGGACGTGAATGGGGGCTAATAGCAGCAAATTCGTTGTTGTAGTTTTTCTTTTCATTGGTTGTGGGAATTGTTTGAACTCTGATATGAAGTAGTGGTGGTTTAGATTGTTCCATCCACATTTAACAACTCGACATCCTCATATATTTTTCTGGACTTTTATCGTTTCATTTTCTTTGGATATTATATTCATTTTGGACTTCAAGGCCTCTTTCATAGGCAGACCTGATTGGAAGCACCATGTAAGTCTATAGTCAGGTGGATGTAAATGAACACACATTCATTTAAATCCGCTTACCTCCAAGTCCGTCTAGGCCTGGGAATAAAAATGGATCTGCTATGGGTCCGGAAGCCTCCTGCAGCAAAGCCAAAATGGACACAGATGTCACAAAAAGATCCGTTCTGCTTAGAGTTAGCAGAGAATATGTTCACAGATCCCCTGCTGTCCCATGTCCTTAACAACCGATGACTCATCAGCTGATCTGTAAACAAAACAACGCCGGCAATAGCCCTTCAGGTTTGGTATGGATTCTAAGGGGAACCCCACGCCAAAATAAAAATGGTGTGGGGTTCCCCCAAAATCCATACCAGACCCTTATCTGAGCATGCAGCACAGCAAGCCAAGAAAGGGGAGGACAAGTGAGTGGCCCCCCTCCTGAACCATGCCAGGCCACATGTCCTCAACATGGGGGGGGGGGGGTTCATGCCCTCAACACCCAAAAGCACTTTGTCCCTATGGTGATGAGGACAAGGGCCTCTTCCCCACAACCCTAGGCTGTAGTTGTGGGAGTCTACAGGCGGGGGGCTTATCGGAATCTGGAAGCACCCTTTAACAAGAGGGGCCCATGATCCCGCACCTCCATCTGAATGAGTATGGCCTACCCATTCACCAAAAGTGTGTATAAAGTGAATAAAGGCAGTACACAAGTTTTTGACAATGCCTTTATTAAAAAATAAAAAAACATGCCCTCCGATGTAAATCCATAGTCAATTATGCCACCTACCGCAACCGACAAAAGAGAAAAAAAACCTTTGGCCTCGTCGATTGCTCCCCGCGGATTGCCTGCTCCTCCGCCTGACATTTCTACAATAGCTAAGGGGGAGGGGGGGGGTCACACAATGACATCAACAGGTGACCCAGTCCCCTTGCGACATCAATCCAGCATGCCCCAGTCAGTGACTCCGCCCCTTAGCTATTTAAGAAATGTCAGATGGAAAAGCAGGCATTCAGCGGGGAGCGTTCAATGAGGCTGGCGGTTTTGTTTTTATTTTTATTTTTCCGTGTCCGACAGTGTGGCGGGTGGCAGGAGATGGATCTACATCAGGGGACATTGTTTTGTATTTTTTATTTTTTAATAAAGAAATCGTAAAAAACTTGTGTCTTTATTCACTTTTTACACTTAGTTGGTGAATATACCCCGAACTCATTCACATAGGGGGGCGGGATCAGGGGGCCCCCTTGTTAAAGGGAGCTTCCAGATTCCGATAAGCCCCCCTACTCGTAGACCCCCCACAACCATAGCCCAGGGTTGTGGGAAAGAGGCCCTTGTCCCCATCACCATAGGGACAATGTGCATTGGGGTGTTGAGGGCATGTGGCTTGGTATGGTCCAGGAGGGGGGGCACTCGCTCACTCCCCCTTTCCTGGCCTGCCGCATTGCATGCTCGGATAAGGGTCTGGCATGGATTTAGAATCCATACCAGACCCAAAGGGCCTGGTATGGATTGGGGGGGGGGAACCCCACACTGTTTTTTTCTGAATTTTCTATAACCGGAATTGTTTTATTTACATTTCAACGGTCAGTGGGGAAGCCCCTGGCAGCTGATGAGTCATTGGTTGTTAAGGCTTCCCTTAACAACCAGCTATTCTTCACGCAGAATTTGAATTGGTCAATCATTTTTCAACCAATCCGAATTCGAATAATGAAAAAAGCAAACACTGCTGCCAATAGAACACCGTCCCTGCTCCCATCCACACAGGTGCAGCTCTGCACACAACGATCAGTGAAGAAAAAATTCTGGACGTCCGCACACCTTGCAACTAGAGTTGAGCGAACACCTGGACGTTCGGGTTCTGCTGGTCCGTCCGAACTTCGGGACAAAGTCCGGGTCCGGGTCCGGACGGAACCCGAACGATCGCACGGACTTAAAAAAGAAGTGACTAGCAACACACGTCTCGACGTGGACACACCTACCCTCGTCCCTGCCACAAGATAACCGTCGTCACAAACGAAAAAAGTAATAAGCTTAAGCCTAACCAACTTTTTACTAACTGGTTAAGTTTAAGACGCACTTCTTATCGACCAACAATTCCCTTCGGAATTGTTGGTTACTGAGTAGTCGACGGTCCCCGAAGGGGTGACTGGCAACTTTACATTTATTTTGTTAAGGCCAATATCTTTTAAGTCTTTTTTTGTCACACCCCAAGGGGGGGGGGTTAGGTATG
>BLSH010214078.1:1512394-1523571 GCA_018402905.1 Glandirana rugosa | reverse complement strand
CAAGCCTGACTAGATTTTTCCTCTCCTACCAAAAATCTACAAAAGTAAAAAGCACCTACACTATGGGGTAGAGCTACAGAGGCAATAACGCTAAATCTGTATGGTGGATTTGGATTCTACTAAATATGGGCTTTTATCAGAGGTTTGAAGGGTATTTTGTTAAATTTGTTCTTATAGTAAAATGAGTCCTGCGTTTCCCATGTCTTGTCGTGCCCTTTTCACGATTGGATGACATGGTTAATATGCAGCTCTTTGCTCTGGACTTTGTGCAATATTTCCACATGTTAATATGGATGCATCCACATCTTAGTTTTTTTATTGTATTTATTTAATATGCAGATGTAGCTTTGGGGAAATTGCATATGCCTTTTTAGATAGAAATTATATTTATTATTATTTATATCCCTTCTTTATCCTGTGTTTTTTTGAGGATGTAAATGTATTGTCTGAAATATACATGAAGTTATCCATACTTTTATTGTATTATCCCCAATAAGGAATGTTTTACATTAAGATGTCTATACATACTTAAGATATTTAGCACTTTGTATGATTTTAATTGGAGGGGTTTTCATGATGACACATGTAGACGATCCACCTGTCCATTTTGGATTTAGGTGGTTTGCCTCCTTCGTGTTTCTGATTGCCCCATTTATTTATATATATATATATATATATATATATATATATATATATATATGTATATGTTCTCAATTATGCTTAATTGTGGGTGTTGCCATGAAGGTCTCCTGACATGATTGGTAGTGAACATGTACATATACCTGCAATCGACATTAATATGCAAGCTACGATTAAGCACTAAAACTACAGTGTGAAACACGTTAGCTGGTGACCCCTGTACCCCAGTGTTCCTACATGATGTAACTGTCTTGGATTTTACGGATTAGCACAATAAAGGTGTTGCAAGGTGTGCGAACATCCAGCATTTTTTCTTCACCAATCAAATTAAAATCGTTCTGAAAATGTGGAATTCGAAAATTAATAAACGAAACAAAATTGAATGAAAACTAAACTAGATGAATTCTGAAACGAAACTAAATGAATTTGGAAACATAACTAAATTAGTAACATATCAAATCTATCTAAAACTAAACACATGTTTCTGTCCTGCACGTGTGTAGTGTCTAAGAGAGATGGGCAAACACCCTTCGTACATGAGGCCTAAGAGTTCAGCTTCATTCATAAATGTCTCCTTCTGCTGCTCTAACATGACACTGCAACAGATTGAAATCTGCCCATGATCACTTTTTCACTGTGCCAGTTTGGAGTGAAAATGTATCTTGTCTTCAGTGCTAAATCTGTCTCAGACCTTTGCACATTCTTGGGAGGAGTTATGTAAATATCAAAATGCCTTGGTGAATGGAAGCCGATGTGGAAGAGTTGGTTTTCCTACCTAATAGAAGAGAGCACAGTGATGGGGGCACTTGATGGAAGGAAGCCGATGTGATAAGGACATCTGATGGAAGGAACACAACAATGGGGACACCTGATGGAAGGGAGCACAGTGATGGGGACACCAAAAGAATTGGGGCACTGTGATAAGGACACCTGCTGGAAGGGAGCACAGTGATGGGGCACCTGATGGAAGGGAGCACAGTGATGGGGGCACCTAAAGGATTGGGGCACTGTGATAAGGACACCTGATGGAAGGGAGCACAGTGATGGGGGCACCTGATGGAAGGGAGCACAGCGATGGGGGCACCTGATAGAAGGGAGCACAGTGAGGGGGGCACCTGATGGAAAGTAGCACAGTGACGGGGACACCTGATGGAAGGAGCACAGCAATGGGGCACCTGATGGAAGGGAGCACAGTGATGGGAACACCTGATGGAAAGAAGGACAGTGATGGGTACACCTGATGGAAGGAGCACAATGATGGGGACACCTGATGGAAGGAGCACAGTGATGGGGACATCTGATGGAAGGAGCACAGTGATGGGGTAACCTGATGGAAGGGAACACTGTGATAACAACACTTGATGGAAGGAACACAGTGATGGGGACACCTGATAGAAGGAACACAGTGATGGGGACATCTGATTAAAGGAGCACTGTGATAAGGACACCTGATGGAAGGCAGCACAGTGATGAGGACACCTGATGGAAGGGAGCACAATGATGGGGACACCTAAAGGATTGGGGCACTGTGATAGTGACACCTGATATAGGGAAAGTTACCATCTTAGCCTCTGAGGGATCTGCAGTTGCCATGATGCACATTTGATGGCTTTGGATGAGAGCACAAACAACTGAGAGATTTATCATTCATGGCATGCCTTGAATGTATATGTTATAGGTCAGGGGCATGGGTGCACACTCTGAGAACAATAGCACAGGAAGGTACCATATGAAAAGAGAATTATTTTCATGATAACTGTTCTATAATGTTCTGTAATGAATATTGGCCATAGGCGTGCGCAGGGGGTGTGCCGCGTGTGCCTGGGCACACCCTAATCACCCTGTGTGGCACAGATCTCCCCTGCTGATATTTCACACGGGGCTCTTAAAAATTAATAAAAAAATTAAATACTAAAAATAAAAACTACTGACACCATCCACTGCCCTACTGACAACAACCACTGCACTACAGGCAAGTCCACTGCTCCACTGACACCATCCATGTTTTAATACATTTGGAGTGCACACCCTAATGCAATAGGCTGCGCACCCCTATGATATTGGCCTTCTGGCCAAGTAAGCATGAACTAAACAGAACATAGTACTTCTACTCTGCAGTATATCAGTGTGTATTTTCTGCAAGGCTAGATCTGATAGAGATGCATAATGTATTTTTATCATAAAATACAGTATCTCACAAAAGTGAATACACCCCTCACATTTTTGTAAATATTTTATTCTATCTTTCCATGTGACAACACTGAAGAAATGACACTTTGCTACAATGTAAAGTAGTGAGTGTACAGCTTGTATAACAGTGTAAATTTTCTGTCTCCTCACAATAACTCAACACACAGCCATTAAAGCGGAGTTCCACCCACTTTAAGGGGAGGTGTCCCCCCCGACATGCCACAATTGGCATGTCATTTTTTTTTGGGGGGGGGGGGGGCAGCTGGGACCCTGTTTTGACAGGGTCTCAGCTGCACTTCCTGTCCCGAAGCCGCGGAACAGGAAGGAAGTTCACCACCCCACCCGGTGATCTTCTGGGACACGTCACAGGTCAAAGAAGATAACCCGGCCATTCACAAAGCGCAGCGTGACTCTTGTGAAGACACACTTGTGATACCATCACCACCAAGGGGGAGGGGAGCAAACCTTCGGGCGGCCGCATCGCTGGAGCCTGGGACAGGTAAGTGTCCGATTGTTAAAAGTCAGCAGCTACACTTTTTGTAACTGCTGACTTTTAACTGGGTGGAACTACGCTTTAATGTCTAAACTGCGGGCAACAAAAGTGAGTACACCCTAAGTGAAAATGTCCAAATTGGGCCCAAAGTGTCAATATTTTGTGTGACCACCATTATTTTCCAGCACTGCCTTAACCCTCTTGGGAATGGAGTTCACCAGAGCTTCACAGGTTGCCACTGGAGTCCTCTTCCACTCCTCCATGACAACATTACAGAGGTGGTGGATGTTAGAGACAATGTGATCTTCCACCTTCCGTTTCAAAATGCCCCACAGATGCTCAATAGGGTTTAGGTCAGAAGTCATGCTTGGCCAGTCCGTCATCTTTACGCTTAGCTTCTTTAGCAAGGCAGTGGTTGTCTTGGAGGTGTGTTTGGGGTCGTTATCATGTTGGAATACTGCCCTGCGGCCCAGTCTCCGAAGGGAGGAGGTCATGCTCTGCTTTAGTATGTCACAGTACATGTTGGCATTCATGGTTCCCTCAATGAACTGTAGCTCCCCAGTGCCGGCAGCACTAATGAAGTCCCAGACCATGACACTCCCACCACCATGCTTGTCTGTAGGCAAGACACCCATGTCTTTGTACTCCTCGCCTGGGGCCAGTTAATTACATATTTAAACCACAAAGGTGCACCGCTCAAAACCCAGAACACAAAAGATTCAGTTCATTATAAAAGTATGCACACCTGTGTCAGGTGCTCAGGTTCAGGATGTTCCTCCTCATCCAATAGTCCAAATAAGATACAGCAAAAAGAACCGGCACACTGAAGTACGATATCCAATGAATTTATTCCATGCCCATAAAAATACAGCACACGCAGACGCGTTTCGGCTTGTAGCCTTGTTCACAGCATGTTTACAAATGGCATATAACACAAATATATACAAAAAGAAAGGGAATGCAAAGAATGGATTCGTTAATTGAAATTGGGGGTGGAATGTCAAGGCAGGTGAAATTCCCAAAGATCAAAATGGCCATACATAGAAGCAAAAAAAAAAAAAAAGGGCGTAAGAAAAAAGGGGCGTAAAAAAAAAAAAAAAAAATTGGATGGCACAAGAAAATGCACTGATGTTGCTGGTTAGCGAAGGAAAAGATCAACATCATATCGAAGGTTCATACCTTGGGGAATCCTGGTGCAAAGGTTTTATATCCACCATACCTCACGTTCCAACAATTTGTGATGAGTATCCCCACCACGAGGTGGTCTCTTAATCCTCTCCAGCCCATAAAATACAAAGGAAGACAGATTCCCCAAATGAACGTATTTAAAATGTTTGGACACATTAGAAAGACCCTTATTTTTTTCTAATAATTACATATTTACCGGCCCTTTCCCCCACTCATTCTAAAACATCATTTTGTGTTTGCCCGCAGCAGCAGCCAGTGGAAGAGAGGAGTAGGGAAGCTGGCAGTGCTGCAGAGGGGAGCTGGGGCAGTAGAGGGAATCTGCGCTGCACGGGGTGATTAGGGTGTGCCCAGGCACACCTGGCACACCCTGTGTGCACACCTATGCCTCTGGATATGATGCTGAGCACAATGCTTCTTTGAGCGACCATGGGGAGGCCTGTTCTGAGTGGAACCTGTCTTGTTAATCTGCTGTATGGTCTTGGCCACCAAGCTGAAGCTCAGTTTCAGGGCCTTGGCGATCTTCTTATAGCCTAAGCCATCTTTATGTAGAGCAATAATTCTTTTATTCAGATCCTCAGAGAGTTCTTTGCCATGTTGAACTTCCAGTGACCAGTATGAGAGAGTGAGAGCGATAACCCCAAATTTAACACCTGAGACCTTGTAACACTAACAAGTCACATGACACCGGGGAGGGAAAATGGCTAATTGGGCCCAATTTGAACATTTTCACTTAGGGGTGTACTCACTTTTGTTGCCAGCGGTTTAGACATTAATGGCTGTGTGTTGATTTATTTTGAGAGCACAGCAAATTGACTCTGTTATACAAGCTGTACACTCACTATTTTATATTGTAGCAAAGTGTTATTTCTTCAGTCACATGAAAAGATATAAAATATTTACAAAAATTTGAAGGGTGTACTCACTTTTGTGATATACTGTATTTCCAAAATGCTGTTGCTCCCCAAGTTAATCATAATATGACCAGACAGTACTAGGCTCTCTGTACTAATAGGCCCCAGTCACCTTGTGTACTATGGCTGTAGTTACTCTCTTGTAGAGCAAATATTAAAACTTAGGAAATTGGCAGTAAGAAAAAAAAATGCATGTGCTCTCAAAAAAATCAGAGGGACATTTTTTAATTATGTTGCACAGCAAAGCAATGCTAAACAGTAGCAGTGAGATGCATTATATGAGAGACTTCCTACAAGGTTACAGCCAGAGTCATAAATCCCTCCTTTGGCTGCTCTAAAGTTGCACTGTGATGAATAAACCTGGACGACTGCTTCTGCTTAGGTTACAAATTTGTCTAATCTTCTGTAATAAATCTGTCTCAGAACATTTCATACTATTGCACTTGGCTGTCCATGAATACAGACACACAGGTCAGTAAACCTGTTACAGAGAACTTTGATGAAGAAGACAAAGCCTGGTATGTGACTAATTGTGTTGATAATTAGCTGAATAAATGTCCCCCACTGTCTTGTGGCTTTCTCATAAGGTTTCCTAGCTGAAGTGCATGCAGGCAGGCGGCATGTTGTGCAGCCACTGCTGCACCCAATGAGCAAATATTTTACTCTTGATGGGTAGCAGTAGTAGTAAGGTGGCAATCTGCACATCATTCACTCACTTCCTAGTAACTGTCAGAGATAAACACGGCGATCACATAACTGCTGGTGGTTACTTCTGGTGCTAGGGCAACCATGTGGAAAACTGGTTTGGACTCCAGGAGGCCATCTTGGTAGTCTGTGTCTGATTGGACACAGAGTTCACCCAAGATTTGCACATCCATCTTTGACACAGCACTTCAAACAAAACCAAAGAAAAGTCCCAGCTCAACTTATCGGCCAGCCTGCGACCAACTAAATTATCCTATCTAACAGTATGCGTTAAAAACAGGGGTTTCATTTGCAAATGCATGTGTAAGCTGCAGAGCCTCTTCACAGCACCCCAGTATTATCTGCACTCCTACCTCTACATTTTGAGAGCCTCCACAGTGGAAGCACGTGCATTGTAATGGATAAGCAGGGGGCATGTGAGCCTGGAGGGAGCCCACTTTTCCTTAAAGGCACAGGGCACACTGGACACACAGCATATAGCACCATGGCAGCGAAGGTGTCCAGTGTGTCTACTCATCAGTATTCCAACAGTACAAACAAATGGCCATTGCCCCCACCTATAACTGGCCTTTACAGCAAGGAGCTCATGGAAGGGTGACACATGTCAAACAAAACCAAAGCAAATTCCCATCTCAACTTACCGACCAGCCTGAACCAACCAAATTATCCTGTCTAACAGTATGCATTAAACAGGGGTTTAGTTTGCACACATTTGCAAATACATGTTTTACATGTCCCTATTCTCATAGTATAACTTAAAAATTGCAGCTTACCTTTTTTAGATGCTCTATTAGAATTAGAAAAAAAAATATCTTTGCAGTGCGGCTTCCCCCACACTGCATGGGTTAGTTGGCCCTGTTTTGGGGGGTAGAGGAACAGACAAGATAATTTACCCTATACCTTGCTTCGATGCTGTCCTCTTCTCCCCAAAGCCTCAGTCTGGAGCACCTTAGAGAGTTGGTTATGGGGGCCCGGTCATACCACTGAAGGGAGCATGCTTGAACATTGAATATGGTAATTATTTCTCCTTATTCCAGCACCATTAGGCATAATGAGCACTTAACCCTTGCAGATAGGGGGTACTGCAAGGGTAGATTTTTTTCTAATTCCTGGAGTTGGACTTTAATTTCAGTAAAATTTTTTTACTTACTTCGAAGCCCCATTTTTGTTTCTGTTAGATGTTTACAACTACAGCTCTAGTTAAAACGACATGCCCAGGAACAATAAGTTCAATCTAACTAGCTGCCTTAATAATTGTGGAAAAATGACACTGCCATCAATACCATGTATTTTTGACACATTATGGAGCTTATTTATCAAGTGTAGCAAAATGGATTTGTAGCAAGGAAACTTCAAAATCGATAGTCCCTCTGTGCATCTGTGTATTAGCATTGATTTTTCAGGGTGTGCCGTCTGTGTTAAAAAAAAGAAAAAAATGAATTTTGGCACACAGAGCTATGATAACATTTCAGACTTGAATACTGTAATCAAATCATGTACTAATATCACAAAGAAACATATAAAATGTGAACATCACCAAGCACCAAAATATACTACAAAACACAATAGGCCTCCGGCCAGGTATTGAGGGTAAGTCTATTAAAAGAGGAACCTTTTCTCATATTCACAACTGTTACAACTTATTACGCATCTCAACTTCCAAAGATTAAAGTGTTACACGATATATAGAGGTGGCAGGCAACCTTTCGAGGTGTACATGCTGTTGGCGGTTCAGGGTGGATTTCCAGTCATTTTTTAAGTCTGTCCTGGTTGTTAGAGGGACTCCTTAGTGGGGTCTGTTCAATGGACAAAACTGGCCACAGATGGAGTGATTTTCTTGACTGGTGTATTGCTGTTACTTTACTGGCTGTCTATACCCAACTTCAATTCCCAACTTACCCCCCCTTTATAAATAAGACACAACCACCTCCAATGGAGTTTGAATGGCCGCAGTGGCCTTTTATTAATCCACACACAGAAATTAAATAATAGGTCTTTTATTTTTTACCTTCAATAAAACATAACTTTTTTCCAGCTAAATGTATAAAAACCCACCATTTTTAACTCCATGTATTTGGAGGTGAGCATGGTCTACCGAATTGACTGTATCAAACACCAGGTTCCATAACACAGCCCCCAGTCGCAATTACACTGACTCGGGGACAATTAGTTACCACCCGATACAGCCCCAATACTGTTTACACCATACTGACGTCACATCTACTAGCAGGTACCCATACCCAAGATGGGCCCAACCAATAATTCTCCACCAACCATATTTTTACCATGCCCACCTTCAAAAAGCCTGCAACCCCTGCCCCCAGCTATGACACCACCGAAGCCTACTGCTAACAGCAAGCACAACTGTAATACTTCCCACCAACAATGACCAGCAAAAGGACCCACCACCATAATAGGAAAATAAAAACGCGTTACCCGCTAACAATATGGGACGGGGGGCGGGAAATGTTTCTTCTCTGGGTGCCTGCTCCAACTGCCCTCAGAACACCACCCCTTACTGACCAAACACAAAATTTTCCCCACCCTGCCACACCTATCCCATCCCTGGCTCCATCCAATCCTCAAAAACCCCTAAACTGCCCAACGACAGCCTAGACTGCAAACACAGTCATGTAGGCCCTCCTCTTAATGCTATGCATAACTTTCCAGGCCTGTTCTTTCCTGAAACCACAGGATGGGAGAAGGGATTAGTAGGATACTCCAACTGTTATTATTTACAATGGATAAGGACAACTCTCACTTGGCCTCACTGGATGATTTGTGGAAGCAGACACACTGCTTTAACCATACTGCCACATGTATGGAGGTATTAAGTCCTCTTGCTCACACTAGCAGCAGACTCGATGCATTACATTATCTACAGGATACTCTCTATCATCCACTTTACTGACACCCGTCCACTGACTCTTCAAGCTGAAGGGGGGGGGGGGGGGGTGGCCCTCCCTTGACAGGCCCCAAAGACACAGATCTGTACTTACAGTAGGCAAAATCAGATCCTTCCTGATGTCTCCCTTACAGTCAGCTCTGCAGGACCTCTGGGTTCAGCTTCTCTCTCTAGGCCCTTGAGTCAACAACCCAAGGCCGCACGACCACCTCCGCGGAGGAGAGGGCAGCCGCCAACTCCCTCCTGGACTCTGTTCCCCGGCTCAACTAACTCTGAGCACATGTACCCTGGCTTTATATACAGTATCCCAACACGCAATGCAGCACTTTTCCTCTGCCAATTGCCAGGACTGTAACAAAGCCTGTGCACTCACTTGTCAGGTCCCCGCCCACGGTCCAATATGCCTCCCTATTGGACCAGTGAGGACAGTCAAAACAAACTGAGCTGCACCTGAGCACAATCAGCAGACCTAACCAATAGATCCTGCTCCCTGGTAGGCAGAGAGCACTCTGTTTTACCTGAACATCTACCTGGTAAGCAGAAAGAACAAAAACTATCCTCTCTTCTAGCAACTACTTAGGAGGCTGCTACATCTGTTTGAACACGTTATGTGTCTGAATCATGAGCCCATAACCACCTGTTTGGGTTTACAATTTCAACCTTTTTCTGCTGAATCAGCTAAAACTCCAGCTGTGGGTGACCATGTTGGCACTATAAAACTTGGCAAATTTCCAACTTAACATCGAAGGAACCAGATAAAAAATTCTCCATTGAATAATTACTGTAGCAAATCAGACACAGTCATTTTGACAGTCGTAGGAATAAAATAGCTGTCGGGAGGCTCCTCCATGCACGCTCTTTAGCATAGATAATGTAATTTACTGATTACTCTGTGCCACAAGGTCAATCCCAGTATGTGGGGAACTGGTGACTAATGAAGTGGCCATGTATAGCACCCCTTCACTACTGGAATATCTGTCATCTCTGCCATGTCACCATTTCCTGACTGGTTGGGTGCTTTAGCAAGTGACCCAAATAAAGTAGCCATTAGCAACGGCAATATAGCTTTCCCTTGATATCTTTCTGCTTGTTAGACACATGTACATGTATAAGCCCTGTTCTTTTTCTACACCTTACATGCACCTCTTTAGAGACTTCAGACCAGGAAGTTTAGTTGAACAAAAAATAACTTTTACTGAGGTAGCTGCAGGTAACAAGTAAACAATTCTCAAAGATATCTTCCACACAGTTCTCTAGTTTCCCTAAAAAGAGCCTCATGAGGTAGTCCTACCTTAGTTCACATTTGTCAAACACAAGGCCCCCGGGCTGAATCTGGCCCTTGCACCCAGGGAGCAGGTGCAGTGTGGGATTGGGCATCATGTGTTAAGCTGACTGTGATATCCATTTGTGGCCAGGTAGGTGAGATGCAAGGAAGCTTCTTTTTCTTTTTGGGGGGGGGGGTGCAGAGGTCAGAGCCAAGAAGGGGTGGAAGTGAGATGTGCTAAACACTGTGCATAGCACACCCCTGCCACTCTGTATGTAGCGCATCCCTCAACCCTGCACTCTGTGCTTAGCACACCCTTGAACTCTGCACACAATGAAATTGAGTTTGACACCCCTGCCTTAAGCAGATGGCTAAATCCATAAAGAGTCATTCTCAAGGCAATAATAGGCAGCAAATTCACAATAGATAGCAATAATCCATATCAGGGTCCAGTTTAAGGTACCACAAGTCCATATGAGTCCATGGGTTCCAGACCCCAATGGGAACCCTGACTGGGCTCCCCTCAAGTGGTGGTTCAGATTGACAGCATAACAGGTACATTTTGGCAGTCTTTCTCTAGGCCGACTTCTTAGGGGACTAATGAGCCCCTATTTATATGGTATGAACTTCAGGGGACAGTATCATTCCTGAAAAGCATGGGAAAACCCGGTCAGCAGCTGTTAACCCTTCCTTCCCAGGAACCACACACTCAGCAGGTCAACCCAAGGATGCAGTGCAACACGTCTACATTGTGACAAGTAGTTTTGACACATAAACCTAGTTGACCTGATTAACCTCAGAGCATCAACACAGTAAAAGAAAATATTTTAACACTTAAAGTGTTAATAAACCCAGCAATATGAAAATAGTTACCTGAACACC
>BLSH010214078.1:1429299-1443423 GCA_018402905.1 Glandirana rugosa | reverse complement strand
GAAGACGTGTTAATAAAGTTCACACACACAGTGAAATTTGATTTAAAGTGACACACACACTTGAAATAATTGTGCAGAAGAGATGTGCAATGATTGACGGTTTGATTTAAAGTGATACACACATTTTAAAAAGAAGTGTGAATAAAAGATGTGCAATGATTGACGGTTTGATTTAAAGTGACACACAGACTTGAAATAATTGTGCAGAAGAGATGTTCACTGATTTCCGGTTTAATTTAAAGTGATACACACATTTTGCAGAACAGTGATATGGGTACTCCCGGCTTATTTATACTTTTTTTACACAGTTTGAAGATGATTTTAGAACAGTTCTATGGCCTCTAATGTTAATTAATACTTTTCAGACCCATTTTGAAGATGATCTCCATTTTTGCATTTTTTATGTTTTTATTTTTTTAAAAATATTTAAAGTTATTTCCCTGTCCCCATTTCTTTGTAGGTCACTTGTCCCACCCTTACCCACATTTCCTTCCTTTTGCAGACCTCTGGGACCTTCCAGGACTATTTTACAGCATTTTTTGTGCCTAAAAGTCCGGGTCTCCATTGATTTCAATGGGGTTCGGGGTCCGGGACAAAGTTCGGGTTCTGTCCGGACCCGAACCCGGACTTTGTCCCGAAGTTCGGCCGAACCAGCAGAACCCGGACTTCTAGAAGTTCGCTCAACTCTACTGCTAAGTCCAGCATAAATATCCACATTTCTGGGAGTGTCCACTGTATGCGATAGTAACATTCAAGTCAGCAGGAAGAACTGGTGAGAGCTGTGGAGAACACAGAAGGTTGGTGCTTCCAGAAGTGAAAGTTTCCCTATAGACTTAAAGCAGAAGTAAACCCTTTGATTTATCTGTTTCCCAAAAAACACTCCCCCTACGGTGGAGCTCCCCTGGACTGTCTGAAACCACAGCTTCTGTCTTTACCCGGTCTTCTTTCTAGGTTTTGAATGGCTGGAAAGCTGATGCCAATTCGCTGGCATCGCAGGGTGGGAGGGCTCAAGACACAGTGCTGTGTGCCCCAAAGACAATATAAAACTGGTCAATTGGGGCCTCAGGATGTGGTCATGTGCCTGTGATGAGGTGACGGACCTGGTAGAACCTACTGGTCCAGCGCCCCGCACAGTGCATGGCCAAACAGATGGGGTGAGCTTGGGGGGGGGGGGGGGCGGCGCCATGTTCTGGCCATTCAAGGCATGCCAAGAATGATAACTGTTATGGGTTCTTGTGTTCTCAACTTTAACTGTAAAGCCATCAAATGGCTGATGTCATAATTGGTCATGTGCAGCACCATGACAACTAGAGATCAAACCGAGGCTAAGATGGTAACTTCCTTGGCTATAAAGGGTAGGAAGGTTCCTCCTTATGCAGAAGATCTCTCAGGTTCACAGCAGCGGAAGCAATGGGAAACTATTTACTTTTACAGGTATGCCTTGATTTCAAATGTTTACTAAAGTGACAGAGTCACTTTAACCACCACTTGACCTCCAGAAGATTTACCCTTCTTCATAACCAGCCAATTTTTTGTGATACAGCACTGCGTTACTTTAACTGACAATTACGTGGTCATGAAACACTGTACACAAATAAATTTGAAAATTTGTAATTTTTTTCCCCACAAATAGAGCTTTCTTTTGGTGGTATTTGATCGGCTCTTAGTTTTTTTTTAGTTTTTGTGCTATAAACAAAAAACAACTAATAATTTTGAAGAAGAAAAAATATCTTTTATTTTCTGCTATAAAACATATTCAATACATTTTAGAAAAAAAAATCGTATTTCTTCATCAATTTAGGCAAATATGTATTCTGCTACAGGTTTTTGATAAAAAAAATCCCAATAAGCGTATATTGATTGGTTTACGCGAACGTTATAGTGTCTACAAACTATGGTATGTATTTATAGAATTTTTTTTATTTACTAGTAATGATGGCAATCAGCGACTTATAGCGGGACTGCAATATTGTGGTGGATAATCAGACACTTACTGACACTTTCAATACTTTTTAGGAACCAGTGACACTAATACAGTGATCATTGTACTAATGACACTGCCTGGGAAGGGGTAAACATCAGGGGTGATCAAAGGGTTAACTGTGTGCCTAGTCAGTGTTTTGGTGTACTGTGTTAGGTGCTTTTAATAGGGGAAGTGATGTTTTTTATCCCTGCTTTGCAAGAACACAAAATCCATCCCTTCCCCCTGTCAGAACTGAGATCTGCCTTATTTATGTAGGGTACCCCTGCAGGGGCTGCTGAATGTGGTGGTTCACCTGTCACCCTGCCTAGCCTGGCATTCATCTCTCAGGCACTCAGAAACCTAGAACAATCCATAAACTTTGTTTTTTGTTTTATTGAGGGGGCTGAACTTGGATGGGGTAAGGGGAATATGGGATGCCCAGTAGAATTAGTAGAACATTGCTGGGGACCACTGTATATACTCCAGTATATACACTCCAGTCTTCACTCCAGCACAACTCTTGCTTCAGACCATTACTCCTCAGCTCCTACAGCACTTCTCTTGCTTGAGCTCCCAGGATCAGCTAGCACATAATTGGTTAGGCCTGACACTAACTCAGCCAAGACTCAGTGGATTGACCTTTTGTAGGCAGGGACCGCGAGCCCCTATAGTGTAGAAAAATTTCAGATGCCAGCTGTCTCACATGCGGCTACTGATCCCGGTCAGCCCTTTTCAGGCCCTGCCAGCCCTCCTTGCTGCAGCTGCCCACGACATCACAGTCCTCCCTCCTGGTTTTGCACCCGTGGCCGACCGCACTCTTCCAGTCCTCTCAGGCGTGCCTCCCCAGTCCTCTCAATTGTGCCTTTCACTCACCAGCCCTCCTGGCTCCAATTGGTGGTTCCTCTCCCTGGAGACTTAGTGGTGCTCTCTCTCGCTGTCCTCTCTCCTTGCTCTTTCCTGTGCCTCCAGTACAGGACTTTCCCACGTGGTCCCAATTGCACGCAAGCCCAGGCCCAAGACTGGGGAGCTCCCCCAAGGTCCCGACAGCCTCAGCACTCTCTCACTCCAGCTCCTCCACCTGACAACTCCGCCCCAGCTGGGCTGATCCTAGGTTTTTAAGCAGGCCTGTCCCCTGCCAATCCAGGTTGAGAATTGGTCAGGACTCCTCAAATTACCCAGCCTCTTTAAGCCTCTCTTTCCAGAAAACACCAGACGATTCTGGAAAGAAGTAGGAGGTCCAGATGACACCACCTGTGTGCCTCTCCCAGCCCAGAATCAAAACAAACAGGCCTAGCAACCAGCTAGACCTGCCTAAATTTTCCTATTCTCACAGAAAAATCTTTAGCACCTACCTACCTGGAGGGTGCTACATTTACATAGGCAGATCTCAGTTCTGTGTGATTTACTGATTATCGGTGGGTGCCCAAAGACATCCAGTGCCCAGCACCCGCAGATTGGCTTCTGCTGTGATTAATCACAGCAGAAGCGACCCGCCGCCAGCATACATGCACCCCTGCAGGCGGAAGTGGCGAATCACATATATATACGTGATACTGCACTGGAGAGCCGCCCAGTAGCAATAAATCTGCTTTGTGACAGACATGAAGTAATTAACCTCCACCTATAGCTAAAATATCACTTTTGGGTTCACAGACCTTTAAAGGAGAACCAAACCCTCCAATCATTTTCAGCCAAGGAAGTTGCCATCTTCGCTTCTGTTTGGTCTGCTATTGTCATGGTGCTGCACATGTGATCAGTTATGACCCCAGTATTTTGATGGTTTGACAGTTAGGTTGAGAGCATAAGTAAACATGACATTTGTCATTCTTGGCATGCCAGGAATGTTAGCTTTTTTGAAACTGTTAGATTGGTGGGTTTAGTTCCACTTTAAGGGTCTATTTAGACCTACACTATATTACCAAAAGTATTGTTACGCCTGCCTTTATACGCACATGAACTTTAATGACATCCCAGTCTTAGTCAGTAGGGTTCAATATTGAGTTAGCCCACCCTTTGCAGCTATAACAGCTTCAACTCTTCTAGGAAGGCAGTCCACAAGGTTTAGGAGTGTCTATGGGAATGTTTGATCATTCTTCCCGAAGCGCATTTGTGAGGTCAGGTACTGAAGTGGACGAGAAGGCCGGGCTCGCAGTCTCCACTCTAATTCATCCCAAAGGTGTCCTATCAGGTTGAGGTCAGGACTTTGTGCAGGCCAGTCAAGTTCCTCCCCCCCAAACTCGCTCAACAATGTTTTATGGGCTTTCCTTTGTGCACTGGTCCAAATCATTTGGTGGAGGGGGGATTATGGTGTGGGCTAATTTTTCAGGGGATGGGCTTGGCCCCTTAGTTCCAGTGATGGGAACTCTTAAAGTGTTACTAAACCCAGGTCCCTGCATTCACTATATCTGGTCTCCCACAGTGCACAGAGTATGAAAATGCAACTATTTTAGTAAATATAAACTGCTAAATACCTTTTCTCATCAGCAGTTAAAGCAGTCTTGTGACTTCTATCAGTGTCTAGTTAAAGCTTGTAGGAGGAGTTTTCACTCTCCTCTGAGTGTCCTATGAGGCTACATGACTCCTGACCCTCTGTCTGGACAGTGCTGATTGGCTCTGTGCTGATCACATGCACCTTCCCAAGAAAAATAAACTCTCTAGCAATACACACCAAACTGAGCATGTGCAGAGTGGCTACAAGGCTCTGTACCATCATCAGATAGATTGTGGACAGTGAAAGAATGGAAGGATTAGAGAAGACTTGATCAAGAAACCTTTTTACACAATGCAAAGGATTAACCCCTTAGGTTCCACTGTGAGTATAACTCATAACTCATTTTACTGTTGTGAGTTTAGTAACACTTTAACCACTTTACGCCCAAAAGGATTTCCCCCCTTAATGACCAGAGCACTGTCGCGCGACATTGTACCCAAACAAAATTTGCGTCCTTTCTTTACCACAAATAGAGCTTTCGTTTGGTGGTATTTGATCACCTCTGCGTCACTTCTGATCACCGCTATAAACAAAAAAAGAGCGACAATTTTGAAAAAAAAAATTCTTACTTTTTGCTATAATACATATCCAAGAAAAAAATGCATAACTTTTGGCCGATATATATTATTCATCATAATATTGGTAAAAAAAATATTGATTGGTTTGCGCAAAAGTTGCCGCATTTACGAACGATTGAGAATTCATTTTTGGGGTGTTTATTATTATTTTTTTACTAGCAATGGCGGCGATCTGTGATTTTTATCCCCCCAAACCGAGTGCTCCAGGACGGTGGCTTTTGCACTTACTGAATACCAGACACTTTTTGCCTTTTCGTATTGGTTTGGGGTGTGCGGCCCAGCCCTTCGTTCTGGCTCCCCTTTTGGGGGTATTTTTTGGTCTGTCACGAGCCATAGGACTTAGCTTTTGCTATATTCCTGACGGCTTATTTTCATACACCTTATCTGTGTTTGCCTGCCTGGATCCGCTCCTGCTCATACTTTGGAACTACAAACTGGAACTTTGTTATACTGGTCCACTGGCCGAGTTTCCTTGCACTCCTTCCACCGTTTCCGATACTCTGCTAGAAATTTTTCTTAACTGGCTGTGATTGTCTACTAGCCTGTTTGCTGATTCGAGGCACATTGCTATTGCTTGACTGATAGCTATAGGGTATATCCTCTACTATTTCTTCCATTAAGAAGGTTCCAGAGTATTCGATATGACTGGATGTACTGTTTTTAAACACAATGACCACTTACCCCCGAGGAAGATTTCCACTTTTAACATCGAAACGCGTTGGATCTTTTTCTGCCATCTCCCTGGCAGATCAGTGGTCCTTTTTTAATTGTTATTGTGTTCCATTTTGTATGCTCATCAGCATTATTTGTTGTCTTGCTGCATGTTACGCATATATTCGTTTTTTTTACCTATTTTTTCTTTGTATAAAATAAAGATATTTTTGTATATATATATGCACTCTTTTTCTTGAGGAGTTGGTCTTCCCGTTCAAAGTCCCGAGCGGGTTTCTTCTCTTTGGTTATTATAGTCATTGTCAGGGATGGGGTTAGACTCGTGCCTATTCTTTCTTTTTTAACTTTAATTTGATTGCCATAGAAATACAACTTTATTAGTGCACAAAGCAAGGTCCATAGACATGGATGAGCGAGTTTGGGGTGGAGGAACATGACTGGCCTGCACAGAGTCCTGACCTCAACCTGATAGAACATGTTTGGGATGAATTAGAGCAGAGACTGCAAGACGGGCATATTAGTGCAACACATGTTGACATTTATTTTCCACACCTCTATGCATTAAAGAAATACACTGTGGTGTGCTGCATTGCTTATAATTATACATGCCTTTTTATTTCAGGGGGAAGTGGCAGTTGGGGTGTGCAGAAATAAGTTTTCCAGGTTATGGGTGGGGTTATCAACAATGTGTATTAGGTTAGGGTCCTAGGTTGGTATATTTGTAGATTTCTTTGCTGGATGGATATTGGATAAATCATCCTTATTTTTTAATTCCATTGTTTAGAGCAAATTCAATGGTCATTATTGTTTATTAATCGAATGCCTCCCTGCTATCACATGGTCATACCTCCCATAGTTGTACATTGTAGATGCGGCCAGCAAGAAGTGAGCTCTAGTGCTGAGAATGCTATTTATAAGACTTCATGATTCAGATTAAAGTGATCCTCCATACCTCCCAACTTTTTAAATTGGTAACGAGGGACACCTCTTAGCAAAATTATGTAGGCATAGGACACACCCCATGCCACGCCCTCTTAAAGGAGACATACAAAAAAATATATTAGTTAACCACTTCAGCCCCGGACGGATTTCCAGCTTTAGGACTGGAGCCCTTTTTGCGATTCGGCGCTGCGTCGCTTTAACTGACAATTGCGCGGTCGTGCGACGTTGTACCCAAACGAAATTTGCGTCCTTTTTTTCCCACAAATAGAGCTTTCTTTTGGTGGTATTTGATCCCCTCTGCGTCATTTCTGATCGCCGCTATAAACAAAAGAAGAGCTACAATTTTGCAAAACAATACAAATTTCTTACTTTTCGCTAAAATACAAATCCAAAAAAAAATATAAAAAAACATTTTTTTTCACCGTTTTTGGCCGATTTATATTCTTACTCATATTTGCGATAAAAAAAAATCGCAATTGGTGTTTATTGATTGGTTTGCGCAAAAGTGGTTGCGTTTACGGATGATGAGAATTCATTTTTGGGGTTTTTATTTTTTTTTATTTTTTACTATTAATGGCGGCGATCTGCGATTATTAGCGGTACTGCGATATTTCAGCGGACATGTCGGACCATTTTGACACTTTTTTGGGACCATTGGCATTTATACAGCGATCAGTGCTATAAAAATGCTCTGATTACTGTGTAAATGCCATTGGCAGTGAAGGGGTTAACCTGCAGGGGGCGCTCTAAGGGTTAAGTATGCTCCCTGGGCGTGTTCTAACTGTGGGGGGACTGCCCTGGCTGGGGAAGGGAAGTGGTCACAGCCTCCGTATACAGGAAGGCTGTGATCACAGCCCTTCCCCCTTCACAGAACGGAGGTCCGTGTTTACATACACGGACCTCTGTTCCTTCGCTCCGGGGGGGCCATCGCGGGTAGCCGGCGGCAATCGAAGCCACCGCACCCGCTCCCTGGCCCTCCCCGAACACAGTGAGCGCGCAGGCGTGCCTCCGGCGGCGCACGCGCGCTCACTAGGCGCGATCACGCGGCCGCCGTCATATGACGGCGATCCGCGTTACAGAGCCACTTTGCCGCCGTCAATTGCCGATTGGCGGTCGGCAAGTGGTTAAACACCCAAGTGCTTTTTTACTACTGCTATTCCTTTATATTGGCTTTAGGAATTTACAAATGCAACAGTTTAGAAATTGGATGAACGGTTTAGCAATTTAGTGAAATTTGTTAAAAAACATTTTTAAAAGATAAAAACGTGCATTTTATATACAACTATATAGATTAGACCAAAATGAGACACAAACGAGGGGGGAAGAGGGACATTGTTCCAAATCAAGGACAGTCCCTTGAAATCAAGGACAGTTGGGAGCTATGATCCTCTTCCCATTTAGAGCAAAGAAAAGGAGTCACTTAGCTTCCCGCCACTCCCCAGCAGAACATACTTACCTTGTCAGAGCTTACACAGAGCATTAGATGTGAATCACAAGGCAGCAGGTCTATCACACAGGAGAGGGAAAATGAGTTACATGCTCACAGATACCCATATAGTGGGCCCTTACTTAGTGGGGGAGGTGCTAAGAGAGCCAAGTGTCAAATCTGTTCCTTTAACCACTTCAGCCCTGGAAGGATTTCCCATGTTAGGACCAGAGCACTTTTTGCGATTCGGCACTGCGTCGCTTTAACTGACAATTGCGCGGTCGTGCGACGTTGTACCCAAACAAAATTTGCGTCCTTTTTTCCCACAAATAGAGCTTTCTTTTGGTGGTATTTGATCACCTCTGTGTCATTTCTGATCACTGCTATAAACAAAGAAAGAGTGACAATTTTGCAAAAAAAAACAGTATTTCTTACTTTTTGCTAAAATACAAATCCAAAAAAATATATAAAAAAATTTTTTTTCATCAGTTTTGGCCGATTTATATTCTTCCTCATATTTTTGGTAAAAAAATTGCAATCAGCGTTTATTGATTGGTTTGCACAAAAGTTTCTGCGTTTACGAATTATGAGTATTCATCTATGGAGTTTTTTTTTATATTTTACTAGTAATGGAGGCAATCTGCGATTTTTAGTGGTACTGTGATATTGCTGCGGACATGTCGGACCATTTTGAAAAAAAAAATGTCTTACTTTTTGCTATAATACATATCCAAGAAAAAAATTCATAAGTTTTGGCCGATATATATTATTCCTCATAATTTTGGTAAAAAAAAATATTGATTGGTTTGCGCAAAATTTGCCGCATTTACGAACGATTGAGAATTAATTTATGGGGTTTTTATTATTATTTTTTTACTAGCAATGGCGGCGATCTGTGATTTTTATCTGGGCTGCGACATTGCGGCGGACATGTCGGACACCTTTGACACTTTTTTGGGACCATTGGCATTTATACAGTGATCAGTGCTATGAAAATGCACTGATTACTGTGTAAATGCCATTGGCAGTGAAGGGGTTAGCTTGGAGGGGGCGCTCTAGAAGTTAACTGTGTTCCCTCACTGTGTTACTGAATGTATGGGGGCTGGGCTGGCAGGGGGAGGGGAGTGATCATGGCTCCCATATACAGGAACCCTGTGAGCACAGCCCTTCCCCCTCTGTCTGAACGGAGATCCGTGTTTACATACACGGACCTCCGTTCTCTCACTGCGGGGGAACCATTGCGGGTAGCCGGCAGAGATCGAGTCCGCCCTTCCCGCTCCCTGCCCCCCCCCGGAACACAGTTATCGCGGCCGCCGTCAGGTGACGGCGTTTCGTGACAACTAACCACTTTGCCGCCGTCAAGCCTCGGCGGGCGGTCAGCAAGTGGTTAAGAGAAAATGTATTTAATAAACTGGGAATACAGTAGCACACTTGGTCTAAACAGTTACAGCTCCAAAATTGTCAGGTACAAACAGCAAGCGCAAGGTCATGAGTAAGCACTAACAAAGTACGAAACACGTCAACCATGTCTCCATACTCGACCACTTTGAAAGTACCGGTTTTATAGATTTACATCCTTAATAAAGCTGATTTCTAAGAGAATCTGAGGAGTGCGACCACTCAGACTTTTATTTCTCTAGCAAGCACAAGGAGTTCAGGCTTGAAGTCCTTTCGTAACACCTAGAAAGATTAAACAAGTGTAAAGCATTTTTCATATCTCATTATTCATATTTTTCCTAAGAGTAATTACAATGCAGTAATCTTCTTCCAAGGTTATACTTCATACAACAAGGTAATTGTATACATCAACTCCAAACGGGTGTCTGTGAGTGCCTTCTCGCTCACACAAAATGGGTCTTGGTCCCCACTTGTATTTTCCCATTCTGTGAGCTATCGCAAATGGCGCAGCAAGGGATATACACTTACCAACCACTTTATTAGACCTTGCTAGTACTGGGTTGGACCCCCTTTTGCCTTCAGAGGTGGCTTAATTCTTCGTGCATAGATTCAACAAGGTGTTGGAAACATTCCTCAGATATTTTGGTCCATAGTGACATGATAGCATCACGCAGTTGCTGTAGATTTGTTAACAGCACATCCATGATGCAAATCTCCCGTTCCACCACATCCCGAGGGTGCTCTATTGGACTGAGATCTGGTGACTGTGGAGGCCATTGGAGTGCATTGACCTCATTGTCATGTCCAAGAAACCAGTGGTGAGATGGTTTGAGCTTTGTGACATGGTGCATTATCCTGCTGGAAGGAGCCATCAGAAGATGGGTCTACTGTAGTCATAAAGGGATGAACATGGTCAGCAACAATACTCATGTAGGCCGTGGCATTTAAACAATGCTCAATTGGTACTAAGGGGCCCAAAGTGTGCCAAGAAAATATCTCCCACACCATTACACCCCCACTAATAGCCTGAACCATTGATTCAAGGCAGGATGGATCCATACTTTCATGTTGTTTACGCCAAATTTTTACCTTACCATCTGAATGTTGCAGCTGAATTCGAGACTTATCAGACCAGGCAACATTTTTCCAATCTTCTATGGTCCAAGTTTAGTGAGTCTGTGCGAATTGTAGCCTAAGTATCCTGTTCTTAGCTGACAAGAGGAGCACCAGGTGTGTTCTTTTGCTACTGTAGCCCATCTGCTTCAAGGTTGTGCATTCAGATATAGTACTCTGCATACCTTGGTTGTAACGAGTGGTTATTTGAGTTACTGTTGTCTATCATCTCGAATCATTCTGCCCTTTTTCCTCTGACATCAAGGCATTTTGGTCCACACAACCTCTGCTCACTGGATATTTTCTCTTTTTTGAGCCATTCTCTGTAAACCCTAAAGATGGTTGTGCGTGAAAATCCCAGTAGGTCAGCAGTTTTTGAGATACTCAGACCAGCCTGTCTGCCACCAACAACTATGCCACGTTCAAAGTCACTTAAATCCCCTTTCTTCCCCATTCTGATGCTCAGTTTGAACTTCAGCAAGTCATATTCACTACGTCTAGATACCTAAATGCATTGAGTTGTTGCCATGTGATTGGCTGATTAGAAATTTGTGTTACCAAGCAATTAAACTAATGCACCTAATAAAGTTGCCAGTGAGTGTATATGACCCCTCTGTCTCAAAGGTGGTCAACCAAATCTCAAGAGAACTCTTCAGGCATCTAACTAATCTTCCTGTACCATTATAACGGCTCAGGAAACTGTCTAGAGTGGTGTGCACCACATTAAGCAGACGTTTTTAGCCCTCATACACAGGGGCGTTTTTTTAACGCTATGTTTTTGGGCGTTTTTTACAGCTCTCCATGTTATTCAATGGCCCTCTAAAAACGCCAACGTTTTTGAGCAGTAGAGGGTGCCGGCGCTAGTGAGCTGTAACTAGAACACGGGACCAGCACGTTCCAAGGCTGCAACGTTATGACGTTTTTGGCGCCGAGCCGGCAAAACACTCAATATCATGGCTTAACGTTGTATACACAGCGTTAAGCCTCGTCAGGTGTTCTTTTCAAAATCAATGGTTCCCTATGGGAGCCCATTGATTTAAATGGAAGTCGCACCAGAAGTCGGATCATGATGAAAAATTTGCGTGAAGTTCCCCCCCAAGAGCATACCAGGCTCTTCAATTTGGCATGGATTTTAAGAGGAACCCCCCGCCAAAAAAACGGTGTAGGTCCCCCCCATAATCCATACCAGACCCTTATCCGAGCACGCAGCCTGGCAGGCTGGGAAAGGGGGTGGGGACGAGCAAGCGCCCCACCCCTAGACCATACTGGGCCACATGCCCTCAACATGGGGAGTATGGGTGCTTTGGGGCAGGGGGGGCTCTGCGCCCCCCACCCCAAAGCACCTTGTCCCCATGTTGAGGAGGAGAAGAGCCTCTTCCCGACAACCCTGGCCTTTGGTTGTCGGGGTCTGCGGGCAGGGGCTTATCGGAATCTTGGGGGGGGGGACCCCACGCAAATTTTTGCGGGTGTTCCCCTTCAAGATCGCTAGCACGCAAGTTGCGCCACAAGTCGGGTCATCATGATCCGACTTCTGGCGTGACTTCCATTCAAATCAATGGGCTCCCATAGGGAACCATTGATTGTGAATAGAGCAGAAAAATTCCACAAAAAGCTAGTGCGGAAAAACATGCATTGGCGTCAATGACGAAAATAACACTGATTTTTTTCCCTGACGTTGGGCCCGATGTTTTGCTTATTTTTTTGCATATGCCCGTGTGTATGAGGCCTTAGCATCAACATTTGCTGTAAGTGCTCACCATCTATGGCCTGTTTCTAGCCTGCACATCTGACCTTCATTATTATTGACTTAAAGTGATTGTAAACCTTGTAAAACAATACATTCAGTTTAAAATAGAAATGAAAGGCAAAAAATTGTGTATAGATATAAAACACATAAATACTTGTTTTTCCTTTTTTTATAAGTGATCACATAACCTCTGTTGTCAGCAGCATAAGAGCTGGGGGAGGAGAAGTAGCAGCACACCGAGCTTCCCAGTAAATAGTTGTGAGGGGGGGGTGTCAGGATAAGTCTGATCATTTGAAAGGAGAGCAGGCTGGGTTCCCAGCACAGCTAGAGAACTGATCACACTGTGTTCTCCTGCCTAGTGTGGTCAATTTTTAATAGAAAAGCAGAGGGACTGGCGGGAACATCAGGGATTTCACACAAAGGAAGCAATATAAGGAGAACAGGAGATTTTTCATATACGTACATGGTACAAAAGGCACATATCAGGAATATGAACAGATAGGTTTACATATACTTTAACTTATTCGTTTTTTGGTTGCCTGACTACTGCATTTGTATTTTTTTCCTGGTATCTGACCTAATACTAGAAGGTACAAAACAATATGATGCGTGGGCATAATAAAATAAAAAACATATACAGTAACCATGCCCCGAGTATTCCTTTTTATTCTACGCAGCAAATAGCGGTAGTCAACCAATAAGAAAGGCATCAGCGGTTATATGCATTATGCATTGATGTACTAACTGATCCAACAAGCAATAAAAGCACATTATAAGAAAAGCACAGCAAACATACAATAAACTGCTGATCTTCATGAGAAGTGGGTTGTTTATTCATAGGGGGTTCCATCTATCAAAGATACAGGAGCAGACCCTATTAATAGCTTTGCAGATACAAATTTTTATGTGTCACTGTTCATTGACTGGATTCTACAGAGTGGTAATGGCAAGTGTATCACTGAAGCAGGTCACCGTTAACCGGCAACAACAGGGCTCGCTGCCAAGGTTATTAACGAGAAATGGATATTTAAAAAATTGTAAGGGGCTTGTGTTCGTGGGCATTGGCTCTGCATTTCAAATACCTCTGGAGAGCGTTTTCAAAGGGACTTGAGTGTGCGGTTTAAATGTAAATTGAATCTTACGGCTATTGTAGACCAGCTTTTTCAGTGATGTCCACTTTATAACGAGTTGAATTGCATTTTTCTAGACACGGTCTGTCCTATTCGGTTACATTCCATCAGCTTTTTTTCTTGTATTGCTTTCACTGGGAACATGTTATAAATACATTGCTATGCAGAGGGAGGAAAAGCTGGATACTACCTAGTTCTCTGGTTACCATTTTGATTCCTTGCATAACTCTGCTTAACCCCTTCCTTACCGGGCACTTAAACCCCCCTCCTGCCCAGACCAATTTTTGGCTTTCAGCGCTGTCGCATTTTGAATGACAATTGCGCGGTCGTGCGACGTATAAAAAAAATTACCTAAACATGAAATCGTTTTTCATTTTTTATAACAAGAAAAAACGTTTTAACAGCGAGTAAAAAACAAATATCGCCGCTAGTCTTTACTGCGTCTCCACTAGTTTATGGTGGTTTTCTTTCGAGATAAACACCCTTTTTTTCCTGCGTTTAAAATAAACCCATGTTGCAGCGTGCTGGCGCGTTAACAGTAAGTTTTACGCTGTCGCGACTTTCGGTTTTTAACCAGACCCGTCCTCCCCCCAAATTCACGGGCCATTCCTTCCCCAATTCGTCTCAATACGTTCCTTAGTTTTACCATTGGTCTCTTGATCCA
>BLSH010214078.1:1412458-1429252 GCA_018402905.1 Glandirana rugosa | reverse complement strand
CCACTGATTACTGTGTAAATGTCATTGGCAGTGAAGGGGTTAACCAGCAGGGGGCAGTGAAGGGGTTAACAAATGTTCCCTGGGTGTGTTCTAACTGTGGGGGGGATGGGCTGGTCGGGACATGACAGATCTAACTGATCCCAGTGACAGGGATCAGTAGATCTGTTATGTCCCCTGTCACAGAACGGGGAACCGCCGTGTTTACAACGGCGGTTCCCCGTTCTGAGGCTCCTGAAGGAGATCGGCGGGTCCGGGCGGACATCGAGTCCGCCCGAGGCACGGGCACGCGCGCGCAGCTGCTGCCACTAGGGGGCGCGCGAGGAGCGCGCAAAGGGGGCGACGTCCATGGACGTCGTCCCGGCATTCCAGATCCGCGCTGGAGCCGTACTATGGCAATAGCGCGGATCTGGAGTGGTTAAAAATGGACTCTAGGTATGATCTGTATTGCATACTTACATTGGCCCAGCTTGGACTAGTATAAGCATGTCTATCTAATACCTGTGGACATGGGCGTCCGCAGAACTTTTTCCAGGGGGGGGGCATAATTTCAAGGTCATCCATTCTCTGCCCCTTTTTGACAATGTCATAATTACATTATCACGGTCAGAGACTGCAGACGTAGTACAGGAGATGGTCAGAGACTGCAGACATGATCCAGGAGATGGTCAGAGACTGCAGACGTGATATAGGAGATGGTCAGAGACTGCGGACATAGCACAGGAGACAGTCAGAGACTGTGGACATAGCACAGGAGACAGTCAGAGACTGCGGACATGGCTCAAGAGGATAAGGACCTAGTGGGGAACCCCTGATCTGATCCCGGATTCCAGGGGGGGGCAATTGCCCCCCCTTGCCCCTACCTGCGGACGCCCATGCCTGTGGAGACCCCTGGGTAGTTGACAATCACAGAGGGGGCAAATTTCCAAAACTTAAAGTTACAGCTTTAGACAGAATCCATATACCCCAAAGAAAGGGGGATTGGAATAAGACGCTTTTACAAACAGAACAGAGATGGATATACAAATTAAAGTCCACTTCCCCTCCATGGTTAAATCATGCAATCACCTTCAAACCTTTTTTGAAGGGGTTTGCGTCAGGCAAGACTGACTGATGCTTTCTTTTCTCTTGGGTTTTCTTATTCAAAAATTTTTTCTTTTCTCTCTTTTTTTTTAGGCTTGGTTTGTTATTAAATTCAATAATTACTGTCCCAGTTTGAAGAATTCCAAATATATGATTTTTTGGATTGTCTGTGGTGTGCAAACAAACTTTGTAACCATTTAATCTTGGCAGCATTTGCTGTGACCCCAAGATGGCTTATGTGTTGTTGCTATTGTAGCGCTGCCCCCTTGAGGGTCACATAAGTCAGTTCCCCCATTGTTCCCCCATGGTTCCCCCGACTCTGAGTCCCCTCAGCCACCCCTGACACACTGGGTTCACTCATAGTGTTACCTTTTTCCCCAAATGAGACACAGTAAAAGGAATCACACAGTGTTAAGTAATCAATAGTATTTACTCAAGGATATGCTGTATTAAGAAGGAACTCTGAATTGACAAGTTATGGAAATCACTTGTAAATAGATGACCAATGTATAACACAATGTCTTAACTGCAGTCTAACGATTCTGTACACGAGAGTGGGTACAGGAGAGCAGGGGAATGACTACTGTACGTCAAACCACTCTCTACTATTCACTTCCCTGACAGTCACTGAATGATTAAGCACATAAACAAACACACTTAGGTATAAACCAAAGATCTGGAGGTCAACGAATATACTTTAACTGCTAAAATAGGTACAACTCAATTGTCTGTAGGTAAACCAGTATAACTTGACTGTAGGTAAAATAGTCCAACTCAAATCACATCTACCTATAATTCCAACCTGTTCTGCAAAAGAGAGTTCTTAGGTGAATTTGGTTTGTTGCTGTATGAGTAAATATTGAAACCTGCTAAGTGGGAGGAAAGCAGATGCAACTGTAGTGCATCAATGTTCCAGGATCAAAGTTCAGTGAATCTTTAGCCAGCTCTTTAATTTAGATGACAGGTACTCAGAAAGTGACTGCAGTGGCTGCAAACAGACTTTTCCAAGTAGTGCACTACAATGATGTAAAACACTCTTACTGCAGTAAAAGAAAGAACTTCACAATGGCCACTGACTTTGCAAGAAAACTGCAGCTGACAGCAATCCAGTAAAAGAGTTCTAGTGATTATACTCAAGTGTCTTCTGTTCTGTGTTAGGGCTTAAATCTCCGCTAGCAATAAGTATGTGAAATTGATCTTGATGTGCATAGTACTATATTGATGGGCCTAAGCCCACTCACGCAACAGGAACAGTGACTGTAAGAGATGAATCCGCTGCTTGGATGATGGTAATGATGAGGATGGAGATGATGACACTCCAGCCCTCTGGTTCCTGGTTTCAACTTCCACCGCCTCTCTCCTTGTGGTTTTCCCAGATCGATCGCTTTAGCTGCACGCAGGTCTCAGGAATAAGCTCCGCTGGTAGCAGGGCAGGTCTCCCGGATCATCCGATGAAGCGCTGCAGAGTTGCAAACCCCCCAGTCTGTGTGAGTAGGCCGCAACTCAGCTAATAAGAGCACACAGGGTCTTGCTTGATCGATCACGTCGTCCAGAGAGAGCGCGCTAGGCCGCACCCTTTGCTTAAATAGCTTCTCCCACGAGGCACTGCTTCTCCCAGAAGCCTTGCTATGCAGCACAGTCTGATGGGAAATACAGTTCTCCTACAGCACAGTATAAAAAAGAAACAAAACAGTCTCTGCAGCAGCGCTAATAAATGTTCTCAACAGTGCAGTCTTCATATAGTGTAGATCCTGGTAAAGATATCTTGCCACCACCAAAAAAGCCACCCTGTGAGTAAATCCGAGTCCCCGTTGGGGATGCACTCACCAGACCACGGTGAGTCAATCACATTGGTAATCAAATCATCTGTAGTCTCGGGTATATCAGGCTGTACAGTAAAACCTCTCACTCCTTCGGACAACACCGATATTCAAAACGGCTTCACAGGAGGTATCCCTCAAGCGTAGCATATAAAGAAGAAGCGGGAATCCGACATAGCGTAAAACTGTATAACACTTTATTTATACCCCGCAATCCCTTTTAAAAGTCACTCACAATTCTGAAGATCACACAGCGCTGTATATTCAATAGCTAGTAGCTAGTACCAACATCCGGATAGCGTGTCCCAGATACGAACGGTACCTGCCCAATCCGTCCTATGTACCCGCAGTCCAGTACGTCAGCAGCCAGCTCTTTCCAGTGCGTCACCAAGCCACGCCCTGACGCGTTTCGTCATATCCGACTTCGACAGAGGGCTGGTAGCAGGGCAGGTCTCCCGGATCATCCGATGAAGCGCTGCAGAGTTGCAAACCCCCCAGTCTGTGTGAGTAGGCCGCAACTCAGCTAATAAGAGCACACAGGGTCTTGCTTGATCGATCACGTCGTCCAGAGAGAGCGCGCTAGGCCGCACCCTTTGCTTAAATAGCTTCTCCCACGAGGCACTGCTTCTCCCAGAAGCCTTGCTATGCAGCACAGTCTGATGGGAAATACAGTTCTCCTACAGCACAGTCCAATGGGGAATCTGTGAAAGTGCACTACAATCCCCAGAATGCATTTCCCCTAGTACAGTTCAAGTCACAACTAAGACTGGCACTAGGGAGAAACAGCTGCATAATACCTGCAAGCAGGAACGTCTTTATTGCCAGGAGTATAACACTTGGCTCCTGGCTACACTATTGTTCGGTGATGGCTCATTTGGGTCTCCAATGTCCCCCAGTGTGGACGTGGGGGGTTGTGTCTGTCCTTAGGACCAGCTTCCCCCCTTTTCGCCTTTCTGCCTGCTTGAATTCTCTTGCAGGCGGATTTGGGCTTATGTCCACACTGTTGGTGTCCCCATCACAGTCTAAGCGTAAGCGTGTTTTGCATCTAGTCTGGCTGCGCTGCGTGGAGCGCATGACGTTAGTGGCAGCAGCCGCTCACACCTCCTGGAAGTGGCGGCGATGGGAGAAGATGCCAAGGGGGATCAACTTTGAGTGGCATCAGCTGGGGGCGATAATGCAGGCCCCCACCCGATATACATATATATAGAGCCTCCTCCTTTCCAACATTCAGCTGCTGGGGTCCAGACCATCAGATCACGCTGAGTGTAATTGAGATAAACCTTTATTTCTAACACACTGAAACTTTGAAAGGCTATTACATAGTCTTTCTTCTATTTGACTATACGGCTGTCTAAGGGGATTCCCTTTTTCCTCTTGCTATATTGGACCACCTAGTACACACTTATATATGGTCACTTATTTTTGAACCAGGTATGCTCTTTTCACATATTGTTATGCTAACATATTTGCCTGAATGATTGCTATTAATTATATATATTTTAACTTTCAATACTTTTATTGAAATTAAGATAGTATATCAAGTCACATAAAATTTACAGTGAACTTCAACATGTGAGATAGTACTTGAACAGAATATAGAAGGTATTCATCTAAGCATATGGATATTAATACCAGTGGCGGCTGGTGAAGTTTTAGGATGGGGACGTGCCAGGCCCTGCCCTTCCTTTTTGACTCCTCCTACTTCTAATAAGCCCCACCCCTCGTTGAATCCACCCACTCCGTCCCCTGTAATCCACATATTGTGTCAGGAGTACACAGCTCAGCATCACAGGACACAGTATACAGCTCAGCATCACAGGTGAGGTATATAGCAGCCAGTATCACAGGTGGGGTATATAGCAGCCCATCCCCTGTAATCCACATATTGTGTCAGGAGTACACAGCTCAGTATAACAGGACACAGTATACAGCTCAGCATCACAGGACACAGTGTACAGCTCAGCATCACAGGTGAGGTATATAGCAGCCAGTATCACAGGTGGGGTATATAGCAGCCAGTATCACAGGTGGGGGGGTAAATTGCAGCCTATAACCCAGGTATGGGTAAATTGCAGCCAACATCACAGGTATGGGTAAATTGCAGCCCATAACCCAGGTATGGGTAAATTGCAGCCAATATCACAGGTATGGGTAAATTGCAGCCAATAACACAGGTGGAGATACATTGCAGCCAATATGACAAGTGGGGGTACATTGCAGCCAGTAACACAGGTGGGGGTACATTGCAGCCAGTATCACAGGTGGGGTACTTTGCAGCCAGTGGTCGGAACAAGTCCCGCACTTACCCCAACTAATAGGCAGGCAGGCAGGAGTGTGCAGAGATCGGCATGCAGAAAGCAGACTGGAGCCTGTCCCCATGTGGTCACCGGTCAGGGTCTATGTGTGAGTGGGAGTCACGTCCGCCGCCACAGTGATCCGTCCCCGCCCATCACATCCATGCCATCCAATCACACTGAGCCTCAGGCTCAGGGCAGCCAATCAGACTATGAATGTGCACCTGTTCAGCGCACATTAATAGTCTTTAATGGCTGACTCCACATCTCTCCACATAGACTCCACATAGTCTTTAATGGCTGACTACTTGGCTGTCAGGTGACAGCCAAGGAGTCGGAAAAAAAAAAAGAAAGTAAATGTACCGGTGCCTTCTGTAGGGGCCAGGCTGACTTTTTTTTTTCTCTTCTTAGCCAGCGGGGAGGCTGCGCCCTAGAGCCCCTTATAGACTGGCCACCCCTGGTTAGTACAATAAGACATATCATACTCAAAAATAGATCATCATCCTTAAAATATTCAGCAAAAATATATTTGGTGTGGATAAGGCCACATCATAAGATGATCTAATTTCCCAGAGATATGGTTACCAAGCCTATGGCCTTTTTATTATAAAGGGCCATTAAAATCCCAATAGATCATTTTTGAGTGAAAAAGTGGCAGCGACCATGACACAGAGATTTCATCACAATCAGAGTAGAAAACATGGTTTGTGGGGAGACTGGGCATACGATAGGGAAAGGGGGAAAAGGTAGGGAAGGGGTGGGAATGATAACGATCTATCAATGGGGTGAGTCTCTGTCTATCTTCCTAAATCAGTAGTAACCTGAAGCTGCACATACCTGCACATACCAGAAGTGGTCATCTATTATGGTCACCAAATCAGACATAAAAAGAAAAAGGAGAAAAAGAAGAAATGATAGAGAAAATAATTAGTAAAGAGATAAACTGCTGAAAAAAGGAGAGAGAAAGAAAGGGAAGGAAGAGGGTCAGCCGAAGGTGTATTAATCTATTGACATATATTGAACCCAAGGATCCCAAGTTACATCAAACTTCTTAGTGGAGTTGTAGAGAATACAGGTAAGTCTATCACTAACCATGATCCAGTTCAGCTTACTCTTCACATAGTCAAGGGTAACCACAGACTGCTTCTAATGTTTAGCAATAGTTATTGTGGCCGCTAGGAGAATGTACATAATTAGTTTAATCGATTTTCAAGGTGTGTCGTCAGGAAGTTTATATGGAATAGTGCCGATTCTGGTGTCCTGCGAATATTAATTCCTGTTACTGAGTGAATTAGATTGAATACCCATATCCAAAACCTAGTAACTATAGGGCACTGCCACCATACATGATACATTGAGCCTATCTGACCACATTGTCTAAAACATGTGGAAGATGTGGAGGGGTGCATTTTTGGCACCGAATACCAACGAAGAAGTGTTTTATAGTTGGCTTCAATTAATGTTGTATTAATAGATATTTTAGATAAGGCATACAATTATATATATTTTTTTCATTTCAATTCATCCCAGTATATAATTTTCGAATAAATAAGACATGTTTTAAAATTTTTAATCTTAACTGTATCTGACTAACCAATGGCAGAGTGCCCCTACCCTTTAATTCAGCCAATATAATTGAGCCTGCCTCAACTCCCTCTGATGACCACTGATACTCTGTGGGACTTGGAGCCCATCTTGAGCTGAGACCCGAACAGTATGCACCACTAGCCATCCTTGCTGGTCTGGACATTTTGGTCATGTCCATTTTTCTGTAAGTTTAAAATATTTTCATAAACATTGCATGAGATAACATTATACTATGTAGATTGGTGAAGCCAATATACATTTTGTTTTATGCCTCTCCTTTTCTTCTTTTTTATGTATCTAGGATTGCTCCCACCTTCTTATCGCCTGAAGAAGACTTTATATAAGTTAAAACACATTGGGTTGATTTGGTGGATATGCAATCTATTTTAATCTTTATAAAATATATTTCTGCTATTTCACAGAATATGGCATGAACTGTATAGATCAGCTATTTCAGTGGTTCTCAACTCCTGTCCTCAGGACCCACTAACAGGCCAGGTTTGCAGGATAACTGAAATGCATCGCAGGTGATATCATTTGCTGCTCAGTGATTGCAGTATTCTAGTCTGCATCTCCCCAATGTAATACTTAAAATCTGGCCTGTTGGTGGGTCCTGAGGACAGGAGTTGAGAACCACTGAGCTATTCCTTAACCTGTTGTTCAATAAAGTTTTTCAATTATTGACATATATATGTCAATTGTGTGATCTCCATTGCTGCAACAAACTCCCACTGGAGATGTCTTTCCAATAGCTGACAATCACAGTAGTAGTCTAGTAGTTGGCACCACTATAGTAGCAATCATCCAGGTCCTGCTCTAAGTGGCTTCCCTTTTGTAAGCTGGGCTTGGTACTGCCGTCTTCACAGAATTACTTTCTTTTTTTTTTAATGAATACAAGGTGCTCTTTGATTGGATGAGCCAATATGTATATACTTGATAGGATTTTAGATACCCCTCCAGTGAACACAAAATGCATCAATATTATAAAAAAATATATACAGTATCTCACAAAAGTGATTACACCCCTCACATTTTTGAAAATATTTTATTATATCTTTTCATGTGACAACACTGATGAAATTACACTTTGCTACAATGTAAAGTAGTGAGGGTACAGCTTGTATAACAGTGTAAATTTGTTGTCCCCTCAAAATAACTCAACACATAGCCTTAATGTCTAAAGCGCTGACAACAAAAATGAACACACCCCTAAGTGAAAAAGGCCAAATTGGGCCCAAAGTGTAAATATTTTGTGTGGCCACCATTTTTTTCCAGCTCTGCTTTAACCCTCTTGGGCATGGAGTTTAACAGAGCTTCACAGGTTGCCACTGGAATCCTCTTCCACTCCTCCATAACAACATCACTGAGCTGGTGGATGTTAGAGACCTCCACCTTCCGTTTGAGGATGCCCCACAGATGCTCAATAGGTTTTAGGTCTGAAGACATGTTTGGCCATTCCATCACCTTTACCCTCGGGTTCTTTAGCAAGGCAGTGGTCGTCTTGGAGGTGTGTTTGGGGTTGTAATCATGTTGAAATACTACCCTGCGGCCCAGTCTCTGAAGGCTGGGGATTATGCTCTGCTTCAGTATGTTACAGTATTGGCTTTCATGGTTCCCTCAACGAACTGTAGTTCCCCAGTGCAAGCAGCACTGAACCAAATAAGTTTATCTTGGTCTCATCAGACCACAGGACATGGTTCCAGTAATCCATGTCCTTAGTCTGCTTGTCTTCAGCAAACCGTTTGCGGGCTTTCTTATGCATGATCTTTAGAAGAGATTTCTAAAGCACTGACAGGCTGACCACCCCTTCAACCTCTGCAGCAATGCTGGCAGCACTCATGTGTCCAAAGACAAAAAACACACATTTCTTACTTTTTGCTAAAAATACAAATCCAAAAAAAATATTTAAAAAAACATTTTTTTCCATCGGTTTTGGGCGATTTATATTCTTCGTCATATTTTTGGGTAAAGAAATTGCAATCAGCGTTTATTGATTGGTTTGCGCAAAAGTTGCCATGTTTCAAATGATGAGAATTCATTTCTGGGGTTTTTATTTTTTTTTTATTTTTTACTAATAATGGCGGCGATCTGCGATTTTTAGCAGTACTGCGATATTGCAGCGGTCATGTCGGACCATTTTGACACTTTTTTGGGACCATTGGCATTTATACAGCGATCAGTGCTATGAAAATGCACTGATTACTGTGTAAATGCCATTGGCAGTGAAGGGGTTAACCTGGAGGGGGCGCTCTAAGGGTTAACTGTGTTCCCTGGGTGTGTTCTAACTGTATGTTGGCTGCCCTGGCTGGGGAAAGGGGATGATCACTGCTTCCATATACAGGAAGCCTGTGATCAGCGCCCTTCCCCCTCTAACAGAACGGAGATCCGTGTTTACTTACACGGACCTCCGTTCTTTCAGTGTGGGGGGGGGGCCATCACGGGTAGCTGGTGGCGATCGAGTCCGCCCTACCCGGTCCCTGGTCCCCCCCGAACACAGTGAGCACGCGAGCACTCCTCCGGCGGCGTGCACGCGCTCACAATGCTAGTTATCGCGGCTGCCGTCCTGTGACGGCGTTTTGTGATAACGAGCCACTTTGCTGCCATCACGCTGCTGTGGGCATTCGGCAAGTCGTTAAAAAAGTATCCATCGTCAATCACGGCGTGCGACGACCCGAAAAAAAAAAAAAACAGCTCCTTCCGCCATCTGATCTCTTTTTGCTTTGACTATTTATAGTCAAGGGGGGGCACCCAGTGATATAACTGAGTGACACCACCCCCCTCTGATATCACATGACATCAAGGGGGTGGGGTCACTGGGTGGCCCTGCTCTTGGATATAAATAAACTGTCAAAGCAAAAAGAGATCAGACGGCAGAAGCCCTCCCATTGGGGAGGAGCTGTGTGCACCATGATCTCAATGCATTATGGGGCGCTCCGCGGTGGGCGAACTTGCCGTGAGTGACCCATAATGTTCTAAGTTTGACTTGAACATCGGGCCCATCCCTAATGGGCAGCATTGAAGAGCACTGATAGGTGGCACTGCTGGACGCTGTTAGGTGGCATTGATGAGCTCTTACGGTCTGGTGCTGATAACAGAATCAATGGTCACTGATAGGCGGCATTAATGAGCACTGACGGCTGACACTTATTGATGGGCACTTATAGGCAGCACTGAATCTAAGCACTGATAGGTGGCATTGATAAGCACTGATATGCAGCATTGATGGGCACACATAGGTTCCATTGATGAGCACTGATAGGTGGCAATGATGATTGGGGCACTGATTATCGGTGTAAACAATTTGCTGACATCCTTGACAGTTAACAGCTTTCCTTTCCTCACACAGACACAGTGTGGGTAGAAGGGGCTGCGGATAACCAGCAAGTCTGTTTATATGTGTAGCGCCCCCCCATAGTAGTGCATTTTTCTAGCAGGGTTTGCTAGGTGAGGTAAAATTTAGTCAGGCCTGAGTGTAAGAGCAGGCCTGAATGTTTTGATCTGGACCGGGAAGAGTGGCTCAGGAAGGATTGAGTGGACTTGACAGATGGGGTCACCAGAACCTTCCATTTCTTTCTAGAAACCTGGGGAAGGTTTCTGGTCAAAGAGCTGGGAGATAGGTGGAGCCATTTGGAGTGTTCTAGGGAGCCCTGACCAATCCCCAAGCAGGATTGGCAGGGGGCAAGCCTCCTTAAATACTCTGAGTCAGCCCAATCTGGGAGAGAAGTGTTGGGTGGAAGTCTGGAGATGTAGCAGAGGTGCTGTGGAGGCCCCTACCCGGGAGGTCGCCCCAGTCTGGGGAGGGTGACCTTGGGGCCTGGAGGTTCGGGTGCAGCCAGGAATGGTGGTGATTCCTGGAGTCGCACAAGGAACAGGAGAACAGTGGAGGTGCTACACAGTGAGAGACTTTAAAGTGATCCAACGGTTTGGTAAATGGGAACTGCAAAAGAAAGTGCTGGAGCAGGCTTGGGGAGGAACAGTGGATGGTCTGTGGGAGCCTAGGGAGCCAGTTCAGGGAAAGGAGAGTCACTGGAGAAAAGCAGGTCGGTGGGACCTGGAAGAGGGATGGGCTGGGAGTTGTAGTCCATCAAAGGCCCAGCTAGCACTCAAATACTTTTGCTACACATTCAGGGGCCATGACCCCTGGCCTGTAATGGGTGTTCCGGAGGTTCTGCTGAGACTAGGCCTTGCCATGTGCTAGCCACGGTGAAGAGAAAGGAGCCGAGAAGCTTGATAAATTTCCCTTCAAGTGCAGTGCTGGAGAGAAGTAATGGAGTGATGATTTACTAAGTTCAGTGCTGGAGAGAAAACTGTAGAAGAAATGGGTAGAAAGTTGAGTGCTGGAGAGTTGTGAGGAGTAACAGTCTGCAGGGGGATGGTCTGCAGGGAAGTGCGCATATACAGGAGTATATATGGACTTCGTGTATTATAATTCTTTGGACATCCCACAGTCATCCCTTTTCTCCATCCCAGTTATTTCCCCTAAATAAAACAACAAAAACAAGAGCCAGCCTGGTCAGTGTCTACGGATGTGTGAAATATGGTGTGATTGAGGGCAGCTATGAGGTGAACCACTACTACCAGACACTCTCAAGGGAGCACATGGCTACACATGTGCTCAGCTAATCACATGGTAAAGGGCCGCTGTGATTGTGCTGGATGCATGGACACCCTCCCAAAATTGGAAGCCCGGCGCTTGGATGGAGGGGGGCAGGGGGGCCTATCATGGTTTCTTGCACCGGAGCCCTGAAGCTTCTAGTCACGCCTCCGACCAGAGCACTAAGCAGACTCTATCAATCAATCACAGCTCTCTCTGAGCAGACAGCATATAGATTTGCCTAGCTGTCTCCCTGTTAAGCAGAGAAACCAAAAGCTATATATACTCACTCTGCACCTACCTAAGAGAGTGCTACATATACAAAACTTCTCAAAAGCACATATTGCACATATACTTGTACATTGATAACATCAATCATCATCCACAAGCAGGATGCATGGTTTTTGTTGAGATAAGGAAATTGGGTTTACGCATTTCGCAGAGATCTCCGCTTCTTCAGGACCTCCTATCTCTTAAGTGCAAATAGCCAGAATAACTTCTTTCAGTGAGATTATTTTGTCCACATGCTATCTAGTTCAACTATGCCAATGACTGAATAGTGATGCAATAATGGAAACCCATGTGGTATGGTCTCGCCGAGAAAAACCAACCCTGGGCTTAGACTCTGATGGGTAAGTAGTCACCACATAAGCAATGGATGTTCCAGCCTATCTCATCCAGTGATCAATGGTCAAAACATAAGTGGAAGAAGATTTTTACACACTATCTAATTTTGGAGATATAGCAAAGTGTTGTTAAAGGTCCATACAATGTCTACCATATCACCACATTGCGTAAACCTTTAACAATGCTTTGCGGTTTGATTAAATGAGGTGGGGAAGAGGAGTAATGAGGTCACACTCTCCACCTCCTCTAATCACTAAATGTCTTATATTCATTGAAAAAATCCAAGGAGTTTTATGAATGGTGGCAGAGCAAGTGCACCCCTGTGGTTAATGTGATGAAGGGAAGCTGCTCAGCTATCATTGTAGGAGCACTGACTAATACAGTGATAGTCAACTTTCACAGTGGCCATTGAGGTATTAGTTATGCATACTTATATTGGCCCAAGCTGAACCAATAAAGGTATGCAATTGAGATCATACCTGGAGTTTAGCTTTAACCCTAACTTACTTTCATAATAGCTAAGCAATTAGAAAACTACTGAATTAGTGGTAATGGAAATGGCAACAACCCCTCAAACAAACAACTATATGAAACAGTAGCAAATGGGGTATTCATGGTAATAAGCCAGTGGTCCAGATAATGACTCATAAACCCTTTCCCTGCTAGCCAGCATGTTGGGGCCCAGAATTGGTGTGTCCCAAGCAATCTGTGAGTGGTGGATGGGCTTAAACAGGCTAGTCACAGCCCTGTAATGACATTGTATACTTTTTCTTCTTCACAGCTGCTCTGGTCTCTTTGTCAGATGCAGAAGGGGTGGGGAAATAGCAGACACAGGATAGGCTGTCAGCCCAGTCCCTACAGCCACTCCTCTGCTGCCAGTATTTTAGACCAGGCTACATTTATTTTGAGAAGTTTATAGCCTAACTTTAGGCTTGGTAGAACCTCATAACCCCCTATTAGAGCACCCCCACCCCTTCTCACCGCTATTCATTTCTTATTTAATTACCTTTTTTTGCAGCTGCTTTCAGTCTGGTCACATAATGTCTGGAAGTCTCCTTATCGTCTTCCTCCAGTAGCTGTGAGTGGCCCTCCATAATGCAAAAATAGCTCCACACGGTAATATGTTCACTATTCATTGCGTCAAAAATGGATTTTCCCCCAAAATAAGGGACTTTAAATAGGTCACCAACCACATGAGCTTATATAAAATTTATTTCACGTATATATTACAATATTACATCAATGATTTTATATGAAAAAAGGTAAATTATAAATACAGTAAGTTACAGTTGTCACTGCGCCAATGTTGCCTTGTTGGTAAATTGCTCACAAGAGCATAACTTAGAGTCCGTTGTCCGCAAGATGGAATGCGGTAGCCTTCCGCGTTGGAACGCGGTTACCCCCCTATTCATTGCGTCATTCCCCTTTGAGCCAAGGGCAGGTTGATGACGTGCTGGGGGCACATAACTTTGATGCTCTTGATTCACGGGAAGGCAATGCAGGTGCAATATTGTGAATTCCGTCAAATTTGTGGGGCCATTTTAAGATGAGGGACACCAAGAACGCTTCTGTTTAGGCAAAAGTTGTTGTTTCACAATAAGATTGATGTAAGCAAAGGAGGTTTTACTATGAATTCCCTGAAGACTGTAATAAAGTTAAAACACTATAATAGAGACTTCTTTTTTTCCAAATTTAGAATCGTCTTGTTTTGCAAATGTGCTTATCTATAAGTTCTGGAATGAAAGAAGAAAAAAACTCTTCTATGAAAATGTGGTTGTGCTTTTCAAAATCTGGATTGGAGAATATAGGTGTAGTAATCGTCATGGGAACAATAAAAAAAAAAATCAAAGAAGGCTACCTACACAAGGTGCTTTACTGTTCTACTTATAACATAAATAGATGGAAGTTTTTGAAAGCAATGCACTCCTTGTGTAGCTGGTATCTTATTTTTACAGTTGTTAAAGTGGATCTCCATCCAAAGTTTACTTTGAGTATAATGAGAAACGTTTAGAACTGATGACAATTTTTATTGCTGTGTCACCATTGAGATTTCACATAATTTATTTTTCCAGTGACACAACAAAAAGTGAAAAGGGATCTGCTAAGAGTCAATGGAAATCCCACCTAGAATGTTTTTCCCTACAGTAAATTTTTTCTTTTTTTTTACATTTATATTAATTTTCTGGTCTAATTATGATGGTCAACGGAGCAGACAATGAGAGGAGATACCCAATCAAAGAAAAGAAAATATATATACAGTATCTCACAAAACCTACATTTTTGTAAATGTTACATTTTTGTTACATTACAGCATTTTTGTAAATATTTTATTCTATCTTTTCATGTAACAACACTGAAGAAATGACACTTTGCTACAATGTAAAGTAGTGAGTGTACAGCTTGTATAACAGTGTAAATTTGCTATCCCCTCAAAATAAACCAACACACTGCCATTAATGTCTAAACCACTGGTAACAAAAGTGAATACACCCCTAAGTGAAAATGTCCAAATTGGGCCCAAAGTGTCAATATTTTGTGTGGCCACCATGATTTTCCAGTACTGCTTTAACCCTCTTGGGCATGGAGTTCACCAGAGCTTCTCAGGTTGCCACTGGAGTTCTCTTCCACTCCTCCATGATGACATCACAAAGCTGGTGGATGTTAGAGACCTTGCGCTCCCCCACCTTCTGTTTGAGGATGCCCCACAGATGCTCAATAGGGTTTAGGTCTGGAGACATGCTTGGCCAGTCCATTACCTTTACCCTCAGCTTCTTTAGCAAGACAGTGGTCATCTTGGAGGTGTGTTTGGGGTTGTTATCATGTTGGAATACTGCCCTGCGGCCCAGTCTCCGAAAGGAGAGGAGCATGTTCTGCTTCAGTATGTCACAGTACATGTTGGCATTCATGGTTCCCTCAGTGAACTGTAGCTCCCCAGTGCCGGCAGCACTCATGCAGCCCCAGACCATGACACTCCCACCACCATGTGTAAACAGTGGAAGATTGCTACCAAGTGCAACAGTGCTAATTCATCAAATGCAATAAATTAAAAAATAACAGATAATAACCATGATCACAAAATGAAAAATTATAAAATTAGTGTCCATAGAACTGCATTCATAATATTCCTTTATCTTCTTAATTAATTTTCATTGTGCAATATAAGGTGCCAAGTGCTGAAGGATAACAGTCTGTAAGATCCGTGCTCCCCTCTGTGTGCCCTCTCACTCACCAGATCTCCAGGACTCCCATCACAGGAGTCATTAGCACTTTCTTAAAGATGTGGCTGGGTTCTGTAGTCCCACAACTGTGTTCCAGGAATAGAGCGTGGTGTAGTCTCAAAACTCCAGAGCTCCCCTCACAGGAGTCAAATGGCGCTTTCTCTGTAGGCAGCTGGGTATTGTGGTTCCTCAGATTACATTTCAGGATGGAGCATGGAATACTCTCAGCAGGGCATCATGCAATAAATGAAGGACAGAAAGAGCAACATAGTGTAAAACCGCTTTAATATCCAATAAAAACAAGCAATATCTGCTCATTAAAAATAGTCGTAACAAGCATAAAAACTGGAAGTAACCAACGACTTGCGCTCCACTGGCCGGAAGTGATGTCACCACCTGTGGTCAACTGACACGTTTCATCCCACCCACAGGATGTTATCTTTTTTTGGACATTTTTAATGAGGCACAAGGATGGTGTCATTCCTTGTAATTTTGGTTTACAACTTACCCATATTCCATCTAGTGCAGGATATCAATTATCAGCTATTGATTGACACAAAACTCCCACCACTGTGCTTGACTGTAGGCAAGACACACTTGTCTTTGTACTCCTCATCTGGTTGCTGCCACACACGCTTCACACCATCTGAACCAAATACATTTATCTTGGTTTCATCAGACCACAAAACATGTTTCCAGTAATCCTTAGTCTGCTTGTCTTCAGCAAACTGCGGGCTTTCCTGTGCATCATCTTTAGAAGAGGCTTCCTTCTGGGACGACAGCCATGCAGACCAATTTGATTCAGTGTGTGGCCTATGGTCTGAGCACTGACAGGCTGACCCCCCACCCCTTCAACCTCTGCAGCAATGCTGGCAGCACTCATACGTCTATTTCCCAAAGACAACCTCTGGATATGACGCTGAGCTCGTGCACTCAACTTCTTTGGTCGACCATGGCGTGGCCTGTTCTGAGTGGAACCTATCCTGTTAAACCGCTGTTTGGTTTTAGCCACCGTGCTATAGCTCAGTTTCAGGGTTTGGCAATCTTCTTATAGCCTAGGCTATCTTTATGTAGAGCAACAATTCTTTTTTTTAGAACCTCAGAGAGTTCTTTGCCATGAGATGCCATATTGAACTTCCAGTGACCAGTATGAGAGAGTGAGAACCATAACACCAAATTTAACACACCTGCTCCCAATTCACACCTGAGATCTTGTAACACTAATGAGTCACATGACACCCCGTAGAGTACCGTTTCTTGAGAGACTCCAAGATTTTTTTTCTTAACAACGAGATGTATTTCTATCGGATCCGATATTCTTCTAACGGTTTGGGACTTTGACTCGATATCGTGCCACCGATTTTGGTTTGTCGCCAAATTGTCCTATCCAAGGTGAGTCTTGTCCGGTGCGGTACCAGCTGGTTTCTTCAACTCACGTGCTCGAGTCGCAGTATAGGTCTCCAACAGAAACCCTTTATCTGCATACTCACGACGGTCGTAACGACGTCTCCAACTTCCCCACCCCCCAGTCGGACAGTCACGAGTCTGGTATCCGGTGTGTGACTTAGTTTAAC
>BLSH010214078.1:1388938-1407854 GCA_018402905.1 Glandirana rugosa | reverse complement strand
GTCTGTGTTTATGTTGTATATGTTGATAATTCTTGTTATGGCGCGAAGACCTTAATTCTACACATCGTCGACGTTGTTTTTATCACGCTATAAAGTGGTTTTTTTACACAGTATTATTTCTTAACAACGCGATTTTATAATCACGATATCCGTTTTGTAGTTACACATATCGAGTTTATCAACTGTATGTTGTATAACACGTTCAACATTCGTATTTCTTTGATGTTTATTTCAGGTTTTCATTTATTGTTTTTAGGGCACTATCCACTTCTTAGTTGAGGCCCGCCTCAATTGCTGACTGCAGTGGTGTGGAGTACAAACGTAGGGCGCTCCTGCCCGCAAGACAATGAAGACGACCGTCTAAAAACTAGTTTACGCTCTTTTGGATAACAAAATAACACTCATGGGACAAAAATCTCGTAATACAAAATTAAGTTTATTAAAACATAATGCTCTAAAAACAGGGTACTCACAATAAAACAATAGGTTTTCTCGCATTTGATCAAAAATCTGCCAGCAGAAGTAACAGAACGCCCGTCCTCGCGGGATGCAAACATGAGGTGTGGTGACGTCAGTCGTTAACTCCGCCCGGAGTTGATTCTTCACCTATCACGGGATTTTTGTTATTTACTTTTGGACTTTATTTGTAGTTTCTTTATGCTTACAACTTGCACAATATGTTGTATGTCAACTATTTGAGCTATACACATTGATGTTTTGCCTATAGCACTAATATTTTAGCGCAACAATTCTTTATTATGACACATTTTTTTGGTGAAATATCGCACTATTTTTGTTGCAGCTGCTACACATCTTAATTCCAGAAGCGCGGTATTGTTCTTAATAGTTGTATATGTTGTATTTGTGTCTGCTAATAGTTTTATTGTATTTTTAGTGAAATATAGCTTTAATTCTTTCTTGGGGGGGCCCTGTCAAATAGTCTGTACGGGGCCCCGCAATTTCTATCAGCAGCCCTGCCTGCCACACTGTGAAAATGGTTCAAGAATGGTTTGAGGAACACAACAATGCGCTTTATGTGTTGATTTGGCCTCCAAATTCTCTAGATCTAAATCCATTGAGCATCTGTAGGATGTGCTGTAAAAACAAGTCTGATCCATAGAGCCCCAACCTCACAACTTGCAGGACTGACAGCTTAGTGTCAGATACAACAGCACACCTTCAGAGGTCTAATGCCACAATAGGTCAGAGCTGTTTTGGTGGCAAAAGGAGGACCTACTCAATATTAGGTGGATTCTCATAATGTTATGGCTGATCGGTGTATACAGTATATCTGATCAGCCATAACATTATGACCACCCACTATAACGTGTTGAGGCATGGACTCCACTAGACCTCTGAAAGTGTGATGTGAAATTCGTTTCCTCTCTGTGCCCTCCAACAACTGTGGTTATAGCTCTATCGTCAGCTGGCTACATTGCGGGATTTTGCTGATCCTTTTCCCATGCCGCATGGGAGATTCTGGTGGTAGATTCTGCGTGTGAGTTGTTTGCTGCATGCTCATTGTAAATTGCCTTGGTTAGCAACAGTTTTACTTTATATTTGCAGCCTGCCCCAGTGTTTTATATAATCCATAATACATTACAAGAAAATCAAAGTCATCATTAAACTGGACCGCTCCTGTAATACGGCATGCAGCATCATTCATGATGGCAGATTGAACTTTAACTCAGCCTCTATTAGGTTAAAGTAGCTTTCAAAGCATTAGCAACATCTAATGCATAACCAAGGCAGTAAATACAGCACAGCAGACCACCGCCTTGAATATATAATATGTCTTCTACCTCCGTTCATAGATTTGTTGTTCTATTTATTTATTTTATTACCGACATCAATAAAATGATAGCCGCTAAAGCAGTCTGCCTTTAATTCTGAATTCAATTTTTTTTTGCCTAGTTGCATTGGCCCAGCTATAAAGGTGTGCGTACGTTGCACCATGTGGGCTAGTTTAACTGTTCACACCTACTTATTGCAGGAACACAAGAAAAACGTGCATCGCACCTGCAGTGCCATGAATTGTTAATAGCACTCCAGTGCAACAAAATGTATGAAACACCCCGCCCCCCCCCAGGGTTGCTACCTGTGTGCATGTATCCTGTGTCTCTTCTAAGCAGGGGCACCGATCCACTCCTTTCCCTACTACAAGCACCTCTCCCATAGTAGTAAAGCACTGGTCAGACGCACATTTTACCCTTTGATCGCCCCTAATGTTAACCCTTCCCTGCCAGTGTCACTAGTACAGTGACAGTGCATATTTTTGCACTGATCACTGTGTTAGAGTCACTGGTTCCCAGAAAGTGTCAAAAGTGTCAGTTAGTGTCAGGCCTGTACTGGCCATTGGGACTACCGAGAGTTTCCCGGTGGGCCGATGGCTCAGTGGGCCGGCCTCGTCCTCACAGCGATCTACCCGTCAATCACCGCCAGTCAGCTGATGCATGACGGGTAGATCGGGATTCAGTTGCAGAGAAGCATTGGGAGCGGCTGTGTATTAGGTTTTCTGTCGGTCATGTCGCGCTGCTCCCCGGCGGCCCCGCCCCCTCCTCTCTCCTTGTCCATTCCAATTTGCTTGTGACATCACCTGGGATGGACAAGGAGAGAGGAGGGGGCGGGCCGCCAGGGAGTAGCGCGACATGACTGACAGAGAACTTAATACACAGCCATTTCCCACGCTACTCTGCAAGAAATACACTGGTAAACCATGTGCCCTGATGTGCCCTAATGTGCCCTTATGTGTCTGATGTGCCCTAATGTGCTCGCTGTGCCCTGATGGTGCCTGGTGTGCCCTAATGTGCCCCATGTGCTCTAATGTGCCTGCTGTGCCCTGATGTTCCCGCTGTGCCCTGATGTGCTCGCTGTGCCCTAACGTGCCTGATGTTCCCGCTGTGCCCTTATGTGCCTGATGTGTCCTAATGTGCCTGATGTTCCCGCTCTGCCCTGATGTGCCCTAATGTTCCCCGATGTGCCCTAATCTGCCTGATGTTCCCAGTGTGCCCTAATGTGCCCTGATGGTGCCCGCTGTGCCCTAATGTGCCTGATGTTCCCGCTGTGCCCTAATGTACCTGATGTGCCCTAATGTGCCCTTATGTGTCTGATGTGCCCTAATGTGCTCTTATGTGTCTGATGTGCCCTAAAGTGCCTGATGTTCCCGCTGTGCCCTAATGTGCCCTGATGCGCCCTAATGTGCCCGCTGTGCCCCAATGTGCCTGATGTTCCCGCTTTGCCCTGATGTACCCTAATGTGACCTAATGTGCCCTGATGTGCCCTGATGCACCCTGAGGTGCCCTAATGTGCCCGCTGTGCCCTAATGTGCCTGATGTTCCAGCTGTGCCCTAATGTGCCCTGATGTGCCCACTGTGCCCTAATGTGCCCTGATGCACCCTGATGTGCCCTAATGTGCCCGCTGTGCCCTAATATGCCTGATGTTCCCGCTGTGCCCTAATGTGCCCTGATGTGCTCACTGTGCCCTAATGTGCCCTGATGTGCCCTAATATGCCCTGATGTGCCCTAATGTGCCCACTGTACCCTAATGTGCCTGATGTTCCCGCTGTGCCCTGATGTGCCCTAATGTTCCTGATGTGCCCCCTGTCCCCTGATGGTGCCTGATGTGCCCTTATGTGCCTGATGTGCCCGATGTGGCCTGATGTACCCTAATGTGCCCTAATATGCCTGATGTTCCCGCTGTGCCCTAATGTGCCCTGATGTGCTCACTGTGCCCTAATGTGCCCTGATGTGCCCTAATATGCCCTGATGTGCCCTAATGTGCCCACTGTACCCTAATGTGCCTGATGTTCCCGCTGTGCCCTGATGTGCCCTAATGTTCCTGATGTGCCCCCTGTCCCCTGATGGTGCCTGATGTGCCCTTATGTGCCTGATGTGCCCGATGTGGCCTGATGTACCCTAATGTGCCCTAATATGCCTGATGTTCCCGCTGTGCCCTAATGTGCCCTGATGTGCTCACTGTGCCCTAATGTGCCCTGATGTGCCCTAATATGCCCTGATGTGCCCTAATGTGCCCACTGTACCCTAATGTGCCTGATGTTCCCGCTGTGCCCTGATGTGCCCTAATGTTCCTGATGTGCCCCCTGTCCCCTGATGGTGCCTGATGTGCCCTTATGTGCCTGATGTGCCCGATGTGGCCTGATGTACCCTAATGTGCCCTATTGTGCCCTGATATGCCCTAATGTGCCTGTTGTGCCCTAATGTGCCCGCTGTGCCCTGATGTGGATTAATGTCCCCGCAGTGCCCTAATGTGCCCTGATGTGCCTTGATGTGCCCTAATGTGCCCGATGTGCCCGCTGTGCCCTAATGTGCTCCATGTGTCCTAATGTGCTCAATGTGCCCTATGTGCCCTGATGTACTGTTCCCTGATGTGCTGTGCCCTGATGTGCTGTACCCTGATGTGCTGTGCCCTTTGCCCTGATGTGCACTGTACCCTGATGTGCCCTGGGCTGGTCTGGATGAAGTTCAGGACCAAATTTTTGTCCCAGTCCAGCCCTGGTTAGTGTCCCGACTGTCTGCAATCGTAGTCCTGCTATAAGTCGCTGATCGCCTGCCATTACTAGTAAAAAATAAAACATAAATATGTAAAAATATTGCATAGTTTGTAGATGTTATAACTTTTGCGCAAACCAATCAATATACGCTTATTGGGATTTTTTTCTGCCAAAAACATGTTGCAGAATACATATTGGCCTAAATTGATGAATACATTAGATTTTTTTCAATATTTTTATTGGATGTGTTTTATAACAGAAAGTAAAAAATATATATTTTTTTCAAAATTGTCGCTATTTTTATGTTTATAGCGCAAAAAGTAAAAAACGCAGAGGTGATCAAATACCACCAAAAGAAAGCTCTATTTGTGCTAAAAAAGGAGGTACATTTTGTTTAGGTATACGCAAGGCAGCGCAATTGTCAGTTAAAGCAGTGTTTCTCATATCCAATCCTCAAGGTGCACCAACAGGTCATGTTTTCAGGCTCTCCATTATTTAGCACAGGTGATTTGATAAGTTTCACTACCTTAGTAATTACCACAACTTTCATCTGAAAAGGGAGAAAAGTCTGGTGCTACCCATGATATGCCTCCATCCCTAAACATTACTACAAAAAGGAAAAATAGCCCATGGGACCTTGAGTGAGGCAAGCACGGGGGCCAACAAGGTTAGGAGTAAACATAGTAACATGGTTTATTATACATGAGTAGATACATAAACATAGAAGCCAAGCCAATATAAAAGACATAATAATTGTTGTATTAGATATGACACAAGCATACTCGACGCGTTTCATGACCAACATCTCACTTCTTCAGGAGTAAGTCTTTGTATATGATGTATCTAGAAAAACAAGGTGTATGTTGGAAAGGTGTGTCACAACAAATACTCTTTAAGCAAATATGGGTCCCAACAGCAACAGGACCCCATACTTACAAGTCGGCAAAGCCGAGGTTCCAAGCAAAGATCCCTCAGGAGGTCAGCCAGCGGGATATGCCAGGCCTGGGAACTGAAGGGGTGAGGCCAACAGCAAAACATCCGGGGGAACACGAGGGGGGGGGGACAGGCATGGCTCGAAAATAAAGTGTCTCCACTAATGTCTCACAATATATGGGATGAACAACTGCAACGTAAATTGAAATAGGTACATCTGAGTATGTTGCATAGATCATGCCACAGCGGACTATAAACAGTAATAAGTAGGTAAGAAAATGAGTATTAAAAAATCTACATATAGTGTAAAGTACCTCCGCAATGCTGTGGACACACAGGTGGAAGAAAAGTTATGTGAGTTGTAGAGAGGTGCTGGAAAAGTGAAGTTAGAAGTAAGAAATGAATGAAAGTGATACCAATAGCATACCAATAACTCAGACAAGGAGAGACAATAAAGGTGCCTAAGGTGCAACGTGTGATAGCATGCTGAGTGATGTCTCGGCACATGGTGAATATGCGGTAGTTACCAAGGATGTGTCCTCCATGTCAGGGGTGAAGAGATTAGTTGCAAGCAAAGAAACCGCCATGTCAACCCTCCCACCTATAACCCCCGGTATGTGACGCGGGCTCCATCCCTAACGTCATGAAGGGGGCTGATAATGTGGGCATACACAATGCCCACCACGTGGGAGAGGCACGCAATGGCACGAGTGTCTCCTTGCTGCCTGAGATGGACAAGCCACGCCCTAACGCAATGGTGCCGCTGGAACCCGGAAGTCAACCGAGGAGATGGAACCACAGCACTGAAGCGTGGATGCCATGAAGCAGGCGTGGAAGCATGACGTCGATGTGCAGGTGGCCCCGCCCATCTTGACAGGTGGGGACAGCAAGGGAGAAGACCTCCCCTTCGCACATTGTAGTTCCCGGGACAATCAGAAACCGCAGCCCCCCACAGAGCAGGCCTTTCATCTGAGGGAAATCCTGAAAACATGACCTGTTGTTGTGCCTTGAGGACTGGAATTGAGAAACACTGAGTTAAAGTAACGCAGTACCATATCACAAAAAATGGCCTAGTCTTCAAGGAGGGTAAATCTTCCAAGAGGGCAAGGGTTAAAGGATAAGTTCACCTTTGTAACATGTTAGGCTTCCGCTGCTCATCGGGGATCCATCCGTTTATCCCCGCTGAGCCGGCGGATGACAGGACGGTCCCTGCACTCCGTGCCGAAACTGACCTGTTACAGCTCCATTCTCCTCTATGGAGGATTGGATGACCACGGACCCTCGGTCCGTGGTCATCCGATCCGATCTGCCAGATGGATGGAAAAATAGGGTTTCCATCCGTCTGTATTTGGCGGAGCGGAGCGGATTGGGTGTCAGCGGACATGTCACCGCTGACATCCGTTGCTCCATTGAGGACAATGGAGCGTCCGTTCAGGTCCACCTGAAAAACTGACAGGCGGACCCGAATGATCCGCTGGTGTGAAAGGACCCTTAGTTGTTCCACCATCTGCAGCCCCTTCCCAATACCCCTCCCTCTGACAGTGGGCAGATAATCCTGCCCTGCACCCGATTGCACAATATGAAAACTGTGCAGCCATGAGGGGCTCCACCCTCATAGCTGCATCATTCATTCATAGTTTCCTGTGAATGGATAGACTACAAGTACCATCATCCGTTGTAGCTGACAGCTTGTAGATCTCAAAGAACTACGAAGGTTCTGGTAATTGCTCTCATAGTTTATTGATCTTCTTGCTCTCAAGTAACTGCTTGCCTGTACGGCAGATAGAGGCAGACAGCTATCCTGACAGTTTACAGGAGCCTGAGATTGCACTTATGTGCAATGCTCTGCAGGCTCCTTAGAAAAAGATAAGAAATGCACACTTTTTATTTATCTGCAAAAAATGTTAATTTATTTATTTATTTTCAAAAGGTGAACTTTGCCTTTAATGAGCACCACAAGTGCAATGTGTGTCTTTTGCCCTTTTTTTGCACACTCTGGGAACATGCAAATGTGAATACGGCCTAACGCTAGCCTGCATGGTAAAACACTATGTTTTACTTTGTGGCATAAAACATATCAAAATAAAAATGTGAGAAATAATAAAAACCTCCAAAATGAATTGTTTTTGGAAAATAGATGCACCAAGGTGATCTGTCAAAATTTCCCATTGAAATTATGGGACTGAGCAGCAACTGCAACCCAGACTCTTTGCTCTCAGTTGTGGCATGCTATTGCAGTACACAATCTCCCTTTGTTTGGGAAAAAAGCTGCCAAGAAAATAGGCATTTAGGAGGAGGTGGTATGGCCTTCTGAAGGCTAGCAAACCGCCTCTGATAAGCGATCCACACAACTAATAGATCACCAACAAAAATAAATCTCAGAGACGTAAGCCTTTTCCTGGCGCGTTGTGTAATGTCTGAACGTAAGACACCTAACAGAAATGTATTTGAGGGAAGAGGGAGACAGAAAGAGACATCAATGTGCCAGTGATGCATTTTATCTCTTAATATCCCAAATTCTGCTAAACCTTGGAATGAAATGTACTGTGTGTCCTATCCTCCCACTCAGCAATTGTGTTATAAATACTTCTTCACACATGCCTGGAACAATCAATCACAACTACTTTTATCTTTCTACATCTGAAAATTTGATGATGGTCAGTTATAGATGTATGGAAGTAGTTGAGGGTACAGCTCCTCGCCTGGGTTATCCATCTTGGCTTCTGCTTCAAAGAGGACAACCAGATACTGTAGAGCCCATAGAAAAGGATATGTCTGTTCCATATACTGTAGATAAATACACAGAAGAAATACATATGTGGGAGCTGTTGTACCTGTCAAAGGATTTGTACTTCTCTCCATCCAGTTCTGATATTTACACAGCTTCGCCACACCACACAGCCCACTCTTGCATAGTAGGAGACCCAATTTTTCTACTGTAACAATTCTGTAACAGTTACAGGTCTTCTTCCCACCCCTGCCCTGTGACTGGACAATGGAATGTGAAGCAGCAGACTCTTTGCATTGCAGTACAACTGATTTGCTCCATGTGCTGCTTCTTCCTCCCCCACTCTGAGCTCTGCTGTACAGGGGATTGCAAGGGGCTGACACTATTGTGTATCAGGGAAGCACGTGCTCTCTTTAGCCATTCTTGCCCAGACCCAGGGGTAGTGACCTTATCCTAACAGCATACCATGGGCTCAGGGGTCTTATTATCCCTTCCATGCATAGACACCTACAGGGTGACCAGTCCTGTCTTAAAGCGGTTGTTACCCCAACACTTCGTATTCCTGATATGTGCCTGCTGTACCATATACTTGGTATATGTTCTCTTTGTATTGCTTCCTTTATGTGAAATGCCTGGTGTTCCTCCCAGTCCCTCCACTTTCCTATTAAAAACTGACCACACTAAGCAGGAGAGTGGTCAGCTCTCTAGCTATGCTGGGAAGTCAATGTGCCCTCCTCCAATGATCAGACTTGTCCTGACACACCCCTGCTTCACAACCAATCACTGCGAAGCTCAGTGTACTGCTGCTTCCCCGCCCCCTGCACTTATGCAGCTGAGAGCAGAGGGAATGTGATCACTTATAAAAGGGGCGGGGAGTATTTATATGTTTTATATATATATTTACACAAAGTTGTTTAGTCTTTAATTTCTATTTTAAACACTTGCTGATCGCCCGCTGCAGCGTGACGGCGGCAAAGTGGCTCGTTATCGCAAACCGCCGTCACCTGACAGCTGCGATAACGAGTATTGTGAGCACGCGCGCGCCACCGGAGGCGCACTCGCATGCTCACTGTGTTCCAGAAGGGCCAGGGAGCGGGTAGGACGGACTCGATCTCCGCCGGCTACCCACGATGGCCCCCCGCAGTGAAAGAACGGAGGTCCGTGTATGTAAACACGGATCTTCGTTATGACAGAGGGGGAAGGGCTGTGATCACAGGCATCCTGTATATGGAAGCCGTGATCACTCCCCTCCCCCTGCCGGCCCAGCCCCCATACAGTTAGAACACACTGAGGGAACACAGTTAACCCTTAGAGCGCCCCCTGCAGGTTAACCCCTTCACTGCCAATGGCATTTACACAGTAATCAGTGCATTTTCATAGCACTGATCGCTGTATAACTGCCAGTGGTCCCAAAAAAGTGTCAAAATGGTCCGACATGTCCGCCGCAATATCACAGTACCACTAAAAATCACAGATCGCCGCCATTACTAGTAAAAAATAAGAAAAAAATAAAAACCCCAGAAATGAATTCTCATCATTCGTAAACGCGACAACTTTTGCGCAAACCAATCGATAAACGCAAATTGCAATTTTTTTTTTTTTACCAAAAATGAGGAAGAATATAAATCGGCCAAAACCGATGAAAAAAATGTTTTTTTATATATTTTTTTTTGGATTTGTACTTTGGCAAAAAGTAAGAAAAATTTGTCTTTTTGCAAAATTGTCGCTCTCTTTTTGTATATAGTGGCGACCAGAAATGGCACAGAGGGGATCAAATACCAACAAAAGAAAGCTCTATTTGTGGGAAAAAAAGGACGCACATTTCATTTGGGTACAACGTCGCACGACCACGCAATTGTCAGTTAAAGCGACGCAGTGCCGAATCGCAAAAAGTGCTTTGGTCCTAAGGTGCGAAATCCTTCCGAGGCTGAATTATGACCAGAGCACTTTTTGCGATTTGGCACTGTGTCACTTTAACTGACAATTGCGCGGTCATGCATTAAATTGGCATTCTTTTTTCCCACAAAACAAGCTTTCTTTTGGTGGTATTTGATCACCTCTGCGTTTTTTGCTTTTTGGGCTATAAACAAAGAGCGACAATTTTGAAAAAAAAAACAATATTTCTTACTTTTTGCTATAATACATATCCAAAAAAATTTATAAAAGAACAAATGTATTCATCAGTTTAGGCCGATATATATTCTTCCTCATATTTTTGGCAAAAAATACAGCAATAGGCATATATTGATTGGTTTGCGCAAAAGTTGCCGAGTTTACAAACGATGAGAATTCATTTATTCGGTTTTTATTTTTTTTATATTTTTTTACTAGTAATGGCGGCGATCTGCGATTTTTAGCGGGACTGTGACATTGCGACGGACACGTCGGACACTTTTGACACTTTTTGGGACCATTGGCATTTATACAGTGATCAGTACTATGAAAATGCACTGATTAATGTGTAAATGTCACTGGCAGGGAAGGGGTTAACACTAGGGGGTGATCAAGGGGTTAACTGTGTTCCCTACTTTGTGTTTCTAACATTTGTGTGGGGGCTGGGCTGAGTGGGTGAGGAGAGTGATCACTGCTCCCATATACTGCAAACATACGATCACTCTCTTTCTCCCCTGTCAGAACGGGAATCCTACCCTACCCGCTCCCTGGCTCCCCCGCTACACAGTGAGAGCGTTCACGCAACCACGATCCTCGTTCTCGCAGCCACCGTCAGGTGACGGCTGTTTGCATTATCGACCCAGACTGCCGCTGTCAAATGACAGCAGGTGGTCGTTAAGTGGTTGAACCAAATGGGTTTTTTTACAAGGTAATCGATGACCATAATTTTAACTGGTTTCACAGTTCTCTGCACCCATGCTTCCAGGGTCGGTGCTACCACTAGGCAAGCTAGGCAGCTGCCTAAGGCGCACTGCTGCCTAGGGGCGCCTGGCCGCTGATTTCCCTCCATGTCTGCATGCTCTGCAGGCTGCAGCATGTAACTAACTCAGTCTCAGGTGGCTGCTGCATTCGATCGGTAGTGTAATTAGAGGTGCAGTTTAACACTGGAGCCAGCGCTAGAGGGAGCAGAGCTGATGCTTCCTGTATAGTGCCGCCTCCTGTCACATTTTCAGGGCAAAGGGGGTGGAGTCAGGGGTGGAGTCAATGGGGGCGGCAAAATGAGGTTTCGCTTAGGATGTCAAAAATCCTTGCATCAGCCCTGCATGCTTCAGGCCTTTCTTAAACACGCCTTACTTTGCCTCTTTTGGCAGGGCTGGCATGTAATGCAGAACTAAACCCATTGATTTAACAGCTTTCCAAAACCGTTTCATGATGGGAGTGAAAACTGTCACAGTTGCTTGTGCTCTTGACTGAACTGTCAGGTCATGAAATGAAATGAAAGCTAAGAAGCAAAATGCAAATGGATGAACATCATTTCATATATAACCCTAAGGGCTTTTTCACACTGATCAGGGTTTGACGCCCTTTTCATGCTTTCCTATTGACTTACAATGGAAGGTGCTTCTGAAGAAATGCACCAAAGATGTGGCATGCAGGACTTTTCAAAGCCTACAAAGGACTGCAAACCTGCAGTGTGAAGAGTTTCAACAGATTTAAAGGGATACATTTTTCATGCCTTTTTCTTTTGCTTTTTAAACCCCAATAGCATAACAATTGCTGTAACCCTAAAATTAACCAAAGTTAGGGAGAAAATATCCCTATGTCTCGCCATCAGAGAGATTATGGGAAATGGGGAGATGTAAGTGCCTAACAATACACCCAATAACAAAGTAAATAGTATTGATCAAAGAATATTTTTATTAAACACAGTAAAAAAGTTATCTAAAAATATATAGCTAGAACTATAGGCAAATAATGAGGACATCAATATGCCAGACCACAACAAAGGATAATTGAATCAACGATTTTCGCCCAAAATGAGCTTCGTCAGGACGCACTTTGTTTTTCAATCTTTGTGATGTTACAGCTGATAAATAATACAAACAATACATAGTTAGGTTGAAAAAAGACACATGTCCATCTAGTTTAACCAACAAAAAGAGAAAAAACAAAAAACATTTTTACAATCCCATATACACAATCCTATACCCACAGTTGATCCAGAGGAAGGCAAAGAACCCCCAGCAAAGCATGATCCAATTTGCTCCAACAAGGGAAGAATTTCCTTCCTGATCCCCCGAGAGGCAATCAGATATTCCCTGGATCAACTTTACCTATAAATGTTAGTATCCAGTTATATTATGTACATATGTTACTAAACCCACAAAAGTAAAATCAGTCTGTATATGCAGTAAAGCATGCTTGCTATACTCACTGTGGAACCTAAGGGGTTAATTGTGTAACAAGGATGTTCGATCCTATCTCCTCTTATCATCTCCTTCTTCCACTGACTCCAATATATTTCCTGCTATTGACAGAGGCAGGGGACAGGCCGCACATGCTCAGTTTGGTTTGTATTGCTAGAGTTTTTTTTTTCTTGGGAGAGTGCATGGGATGAGCACAGGGCCAATCAGCACTGTCAAGACAGTGGGTCAGGGGTCCTGCTTTCTCATATGACAATCGTGGGAGAATGAAAACTCCTACAAGCTTTAATCAGACACTCATATAAGTCACAAGGCTGCTCTAACTGCTGCTGAAAAAGGTATGTAACGTTTATATTTATTAAACTAATTTCATTTGCATGTTTGTGTACTGTGGGAGACCAGATATAGTGAATGCAGGATCCTGGGTTTGGTAGCACTGTAATGAAAGAATCCAGGCCTTATTTAAAGCAATCTACTACAATGGACAGAACTAGCTGTTGTGGGAGTCTATTCCACATTTTCACAGCTCTTACTGTGAAGAAACCTTTCCGTATTTGGAGATGAAATCGCTTTTCCTGCAGATGTAAAGAGTGCCCCTTGTCCTCTATGATGACCTTAAAGTGAATAACTCAACACCAAGTTCACTATATGGACCCCTTATGTATTTGTACATGTTGATCATATCCCCCCTTAATCTCCTCTTCTCAAGAGAGAATAAATTCAGTTCCTATAATCTTTCCTTATAGCTGAGCTCCTCCATGCCTCTTATCAGTTTGGTTGCCCTTCTCTACACTTTCTCCAGTTCCCTGATATCCTTTTTGAGAACTGGTGCCCAAAACTGAACTGAATATTCCAGATGAGGTCTTACTAATGATTTGTACAGGGGCAAAATAATGTCTCTATCTCTGGAGTCCATGCCTCTCAATACAAGAAAGGATTTTGCTCACTTTGGAAACTACAGCTTGGCATTGGATGTCATGATCCAATGCCAGCTTATGATCTACCAAAACCCCCAGATCCTTCTCCACCATTGATTCTCCCAGATGTACTTCCCTTTGTATGTATGATAAATGCATATTTTTAGCCCCCAATTGCAACTTTACATTTATCAACATTAAACCTCATTATTCTACCAATAAAATTGAGTATTATAACAGATATATTACATATACCAACTCCATACAGAAATGAAAAAAATGCATTTCATCAAACATCATGGGGTTTCTTAACCTAATATTACCCTGTCTTGTAATTCTAATACCAACCCTTACATCAATCATCCTCCTAACTCCAACATTTGCTGTAACCCTTAACCTAACACTACTCTCCCTTGTGACCTGAACACTAACCCTCACATTAATCATCCATCTAGCCTCAGCCCTCCCTGAAACCCTAACTGCAACCTATGATGTAACCCTAACACTAACTCTTGCGTTCACATTAATCCTCCATCTGACTCCAATTCTCCCTCTAACCCTAACCCTAATATTACCCTATTATATAACCCTAACACTGACACTTTCATTAATCATCCCTCAAACCTCAACATTCCCTGTAACCCTTAACCTAACATTTCTCCATCTTGTAACCCTAACATTAACCCTTACATTAATCATGAATTACAATAAATCTTACAATAAATCCTCATACCCCAACACTCTTTGTAACCCTACAAAAAGTTTGGCGTACATATGGGGAACATATGGGCAGCAGACTGCCCCTTTCAAAAATGCCTTATGCTGCTATGGATGGGCACCATTCATCCATTTGCACCAGCATCAGGACTAGCCACAATGCTTGACTGACAATCTATGTGGCACACACATGGTATTTCTATTCTTTCTCCCTCTTTTCCATAAAAGAAAACATTTTGGACCATGAAAAAGTTGCCAACCCTGTTATAAAAACACCATTTAATTCACTGTATGTATTTTTTTTAAATCATTGATTGTATTTTACATGCTACTAATATAAATACCTTAATTGTTGTTTGGTGTCACCCTCTTGTAACCCCTTGTACAGCATAATTTACACTAGGAAAGGGAAGGACAGAGTTTGGGGCAAGTTTGGAATCCTGCATTTACTTCTGCTGACAGGGAACACACTTAAAAAATAATGAAGCAGAAAGATAACCTTATTAGCCTGTTCCTGCTCCTTCACTGTCCAATCACAGGCTGGTGACAGAGGTGATTTGGCTGTGTTGCTTAACTTCAGCAGAAAATTTAGATCCTCAGGCTGGCTGGGCTGTCTGACAGGGCTATGTAAACCTCAGAAAGCAATACAAATCCTTTGACAGATAGGATAATTCCCATATACTGTATATGCAATGCCTGCTGGCAGCCCCTTCAAGTCACCCAGCAGAGCATTTCTTCCTGACCGCACCACTTGATGCTCCTTTGCCTATATTGATGGGCAGCACAGGAAGGAAAGGGATCTAAAGAGAAAATTGATTGGCTGTTGCCACCCCTAGCAATGGGGCCAGGAGAACTCCAGTTGGCTGCAGCCATGGCTGGATTACAGACCTTCCCACCACTCTCCTGAGCTACAGGGTAGAGCGTCTGGGACCAGCATAGAGAGCAGGAATTGCGCCCAGAAAGCCAGGAGCCCATGTAGAGCTAGAGCTGCATGTGGCTGTTGGGGAGAGAAAGCTGAATGTATAGCCACATGCAAGGTTTGAGGGATCAGAGCTGCAACTGTGGGTTCAGTACATGCTCTGGGAGCCCTTGAATTGTTGGGCTTTCTGGCAGAAGAGTGTGTTGAGGGTTGCTGTGCCCACCAAAGATACTATTGCAGATTGAGCTGTACTGCAAAAAAGAGCAGAGATCATGGTACAAGGCATGTCATCACAGGATAGGGCAGGAGGACCCAAATAATCCAACATCTCCTCTGGTGGTAGCACCACTGTAAACTACTTAAAATGGGTCCTCTCTTCTCTGCCACAACCTCCTAAAGGTCCCTCTTACACACCAGGTAATAGAGAGAAGGACCAAGCAACACAATCAATATTTCCTTAACACCCAGTATTATGACTAGTTGTTATTCAGATGGGTTACTAAGCAAGTGCAACAGAATGACAATTTTGATTACACAATCAAAGTTCAAATAGTGGCTGTGCTAAGCCTAGACCAGCTGGTGGACACATCAGTGTTAAAAGGCATAAACGGTGTAGGGACTAAGGGAAAAGGACTATTAAATGTAGTGAAAGGGGAATTCTCTAAATTGGGTCTTCTGCCGGCAAATGTTGGGGCCCTTTGATGACCTTTTGTGCACTAAAGTTAGTCCTTCTACCCTGCAAGCAGTAAATAGTGCAGTGTAACCCAAACAAGGCAGAACTGACATGTTGAGGTGTATGCAGTATTGCTGTAGTATAACTGCACTCTGAGTTTGTAATGGCATGGTGTGATCAGACCCAACTGGGGTCCCCAGTTGGACTGGTCCCAGTGTGACTGTGACTTGGATGACAGATTAAATGGCCTGATGATTGCTCTGGTCTCCCAGTAGCAACCCCGTAATGTGGACCGAACAGTCACCATTTTAGGCCTACCCCCAGGCTTCCTCGGATGGCTCTATCAAGTAGCAGATAATCATCAAACAGAAGACTCCTGGATGCCAACAGCATCTGCCACAAGGAGCGAAGTGCGGCCAGTCCAACCAAATGGGAGGCTTCCTTGTAGGCCCTGCTCTCTCCCCACTCCACCGGAACCTTTCGCTTCCACTGTCCATTACAGATGGAGCTTCTGTCCCTATCCTGTCCACTCGGCAAAACTATGTGAAGCCTTTTGAGCCAGGGTCTTAAATAGGCTCTGGCTGACCAAAAATGGCCACCAAAGTCACATGGGGCACCTCCTTCCAATGCCTCCCTTTTGACCAAGGAAACCATAGAAAACTGGGTTCCTCCCAACTTGTTGCTGCAATCGAGTGCCACCTGCAATGGAGAGCACCTGCTTACAGACTCTTCCCAGTCAAAAGAATATAAAGCCCCTCAGACTCCTCCTGCCGCACACAGACTGTTGGGATCTGAAGTTCAGAAACACAGCTGTTTCATTACATGGCTGCCACCTTGAACCACACCTCCCAGGATTCCAGGCATTCTGCATTAAAGTTTATAGGCTTGATGTAACTTGCCTCTCCCCCTGCTGGGTGGAGGAGAACTGTGCAGCAGCATTAACTCAGGAGAAGGGAGTAGAAAGGGAATGCATTCAGAGCAGAGTCTTTGTCTCATACCCTTGTCCCGTGCCTGGCTACACTACATACGTATTTCAATTCAAGATCTTCCCAATTGCTATAATTTTTCTGTACTTTGACGATTATCTTTGCACTGCTTCATAGAAGAAGCACAGCTATCTGAGCCCAGGAAAGGGTTATTTTTTTGAGTGCCACTTTTAGGGTGTGAAGAACACTCTGTGTTGTTGGCAGCATAGTGGAGGGTAGTTAAGAGGTCTATTTTGTGCAAGCTCAAGCCTGGACACTCTGCGGCTAATAGCGTGCGTACAGTAAATGGCCTTTTTAGGAGATTTTCTCTTACCTTTTTTCTCAATGCTTCTACCCCCTGCTCCCCTCTCTTTGGCAGTTGTGCTGCAGAAAGGAAGAAGTTGGTCTTTGATTGGATAAATGCTTTTATTAACCTAAGAGCTCTGTATCAGTGTAATGCGGCTGTTTAGGGGAATGGCCGCTCATTGCTGACTGCTGGGAATTGTTTGCGATTGCTCTTGTCTGCTGTTCACTCCATCTCTGCCAGAACTGCGTCTCCAGCGTTCAGATCTCCTGTTTTCCTGCCGTTTCTCATGTTGCTGTTTCCTCTATACCTATTGCTTTTATATTATACTTTATCCCCATCCATTTTCCAGGCTTCAGACAGCTGTCAGTCTTTTATTTCCATCTGTCAGGGGCCTCGGTGGAAGATGGTGATTTTTTTCTGCCTTTATTATGGGGAAAAAAATATCTTCTTGGTGTTTAGGCATTTTTCTTTGCATGTCAGAGCGCAGTTATTTTACTTCTTCACGGGATCGTTTTTTGGACTTGAATTTCTCATACTTGTGCTATCATTTGGTATCTTCTTCCTTACCAACGCCAATCAGAATTTATTATACGTATTTGCATAGCGTCACCAATTTATGCAGCATTTTGCATATTGCGTCAGACCTTGTCCTAAAGGAGCTTACAATTTAATGTCCCTATCTTGCATGAATGCATACGCATGCTAGGGCCAATTTAGACAGAAGATGATAACCTACCAGCATGTCTTTGAAGTGTGGGAGGAAACCCATGCAAGCACAGGGAGAACATGCAAACTCCCTGCAGATAGTGTCCAGGTTGGGACTTCAACTGAGGACCCTAGTTTACAATCTCAGACTACTTTCTCATCTGCATACATACACATATTGTACCAAAAAAGCTGCGCTGTCACTTTAAATATTAGCTATTAATACAAAGTGCTTTAGTGCAATAAAATGATAAAGCTCATAAATTGAAATAATTCATAAAAAACATTGTAAAAAGTGCTCATGCGCATCAAAGAAAATCTCAATATGCATATCCATTTTCAAACATCAGATATGTATACGTATATAATGACTGGTGTCCCCCACCTACATACTCCGGTAGACATGACAAACACCTGGCCGACGCCTTTACTCTTTGAACTCCTTCCCCGTAACTATCTGAATTAGAGCGCACACCCTCCTCTGTACGTTCAAGTGGTACCACTTGCTCAGCTAGATCATACTGGAATTTTTTTCTTTTGTTCTTAGATTGGGCTATCTTCTCCCACTCTTTTCTTTTCTGTTATACTATTCTCACCCTTACTTGTTTGCCCTTCACCATTTCCCCACCCTTCCCTTCCTATCCCCTTCACCCATTTTCCCTTTGATACCCCATATTGCCCCTCCCCCATTTACCCCCACTTTTTTTATGGGAGCTTTGCAAATCCCGAAATTATTTAACCACTTCAGCCCCGGAAGGATTTCCTGCTTTAGGACCGGAGCCCTTTTTGCGATTCGGCGCTGCGTCGCTTTAACTGACAATTGCGCGGTCGTGCGACGTTTTTAAAGCAAACCCATGTTGCAGCGTGCTGGCGCGTTAACAGTCAATTTCGCTGCGTCGCGGCTTAGCGTTTTTCCCGAGGCCAGGATTTCGTCCTTTAGGAAGGCCCCGACTTCACCAATTTATTAAAGCCCTAAACGTTTCGAGGGTATTTTTTTCACCCCCATTTACCCCCTCCCCGTTATACCCCATAGTTTCCCTTTTACCCACTTCCCCTATCCTTCCCTTCCCACCCCTTTACCACTTCCCGTTTGTTCATTCCCACTCTTATCATATTGTCTTTTCTTTTCTCACCCTCTTCTATCGGGTTAGATTCTTGTTTTCTTTTTTTAAGGTCATACTAGATCGACTCGTTCACCATGGTGAACTTGCATGTCTCCTCCCAC
>BLSH010214078.1:1345531-1355587 GCA_018402905.1 Glandirana rugosa | reverse complement strand
TCCTTTTCGAACCCTATTATGTTTTTTGGTGTATTATATATGAAATGCTCTGCATATTGGTTTATATATAAAATTGTCTCTGCATTGATTTATAGGCTGTACTCGGTCTCAGCGTAGTAACCTCTTGAGCGTATGGCGCTCTCTTCTTCTGCGGTATGAAGTGTCTGTGTACAGCAGTCGCTATCTCCTCCTCACAGTAGGGGGGTCTCTCTGGGCTGTGAATGGCAGTCTGTCTCACGCTGTGTAATAATCTCACTTTCTCCCGGAGAATTTCCTCTCTAAAATGCAATACTTACCTCCCCGGCTCTTCTCATTGCCTCCAAAGTGATTCTCCCAATGTCATTCAACCACTTAAGCACATTACTTCCCAAGCTTTTCCTGTCTGATCAGTACACTCCGCAACCGGGGACTTCTCACCAATCTAACATAGCTGAGCAGAAACCCATTCGTCCCATCTCCGTCAGTCTGGCTTCAGCCAAAATATCAAGGAAGCAAAAAAAAAAAAAATACATTTGCACTAATTAAAGCAGTTATTAATCTTATCCCTGCGAGGTCTCTATTTACTACTGTAATTCCAGGGAGGTCCAGGGACTGATCCAGGAGTAAATTAACTACCATGCAGTCTGAGCATGAAGGGTAAGAGTTTATATATGAAAGTGTAGTAAAATTCTAATTAAATCTCTAATTATGACATTACCGTCTGCTTATAAAGAAGTTACTTCAATTCTAAAAAAAGAGCGCTTTGAAGCAGTCCTAGAGGCCAATAACTTTTTCTTCCTTGGTTCCAGCAGTGCCTCCAGTTAATTTTGTACTGAATGCCTAATTCTGGCTGTACAAGTCCAAATCTGATCAATCGATGACATGGCTTAAAGCGGTATTAAACCCAAAACCAAAAATCTAATATATTGCAGCTTACTAATCAAATGTGGTGGCTGCATTACTTTTCTTTTTTAGGCTTTTTTCCCCTCTGTTTTCAAGTGGTGATCTGGCCAGTAACACACCTCCTGTATTAGAGTGCCTCCACTCTGTATGAAGGAGAACAGGGGCACCTTTAGACAACAGGCTTGTTAGTCTAGGGGGAGGGGAATGTTAGATGTAGTAGCAGATTTACAAATTAAAGTCAAACGCCACTTTATAAGTAGGAGCATCAACAGTTTTTTGGGGGGATAAAGGTTTTACATAAATACAAGCTAATCATTTCAAATCGGACCTTCAGTCATTTTTTTTCAACTTTCCATCTATTAAATCTTATCCCCTTGTTGTTTTAACTTTGGATAGTAAAACATTTTTTTTTTCCACCAGTAAATACCTTATACAGCCCACTTCCTATTTCTTGTCTGGTCATTAGCCTAGGCCAGTGGTTCTCAACTCCTTTCCTCGGGACCCACTAAAGCCCCGTACACACGGTTCGACGATCGCACGTACGACCATGTCGAATCGTATGTTGGCTGTTGTATGCAGCATACTGACTGCACTACACGATCGTATGGCCGGGGAAAGAACGTTCAGGTGCATGTAATTAGCATCCAGCCATTCCTGACTTTGGAGCATGCCTGTTTTACACAATACAACTTTGTTGTACCAACTGCTCTGTACACACGATACAACGGTCCTATGAGAGCTTCTTGGTACGGCCAAGTTTTCTAGTCTGCTCACACAACTCCCTTTTAGGACCGTCGTATGTTCGACTGTTCAAATTGCGCATACGAACGATCGATTTCACATACAACGGTCGTGAGTACGACCTGTTGTATGCGATCGTCGAACCGTGTGTACGAGGCTTAACAGGCCAGGTTTGCAGGATAACTCAAATGCATCACAGGTGATATCATTTGCTGCAGTGATTTCAGTATTCTAGTCTGCATCTTCCCAAGGTAATACTTAAAATCTGGCCTGTTGGTGGGTCCTAAGGACAGGAATTGAGAACCACTGGCATAGGCTTATGACATCATGCACAGCTCCCTCTCTTTCACTCTCATGAGAGTTTGCCAGGAAGGGAGAGGGGGTGAGTTATAAGAGGGACAATGAGAACTGCAGGGCTGGAGGTGTGCCTCTTTGTGTCCTGGTAAATCCAGGAAGTGAACAGGCAGCAGCTTCAGCTGCCCACAGTTAAAATGGCTGCAGCCAGACTTAGTGGAGGGAGATTTCTGCAGCATATTTGGCAAGTACAGAATCACAGTATATATAAAATAATATGCAAAGTGGTTGGAGGGAAGCTTGTCAGTGGTAAATGGCTTGTTTGAACGCTTAAGTGTTACTAAACTCACAACAGTAAAATCAGTCTGTATATGCAGTAAAGAATGCTTGTTCTACTTACTGTGGAACCTAAGAGGTTAATTGTCTGCATTGTGTATAAAGGTTGTTTGATCCTGTCCTCTCTGATCCTCCTCTTTTTCCACTGACTCCAGAACAGGTCCGGATAAGACAGAGTTACTGGAGTCAGGCTGCACATGCTCAGCGTTTTTTCTTTCCTGGGAGAGTGCATGTGATCAGCACAGAGCCAATCAGCACTGTCCAGACAGAGGGTCAGGGGTCCTGGATTCTGATAGGACAGCCAGTGCAGTATGACAACTCCTCCTACAAGCTTTAACCAGGAACTGATAGAAGTCACAAGACTGCTATATACCGCTAATAAGAAAAGGTATTTAGCAGTTTATATTTACTAAAATAATTGCGTTCCCATGTTATGTGTACTGTGGAAGAGCAGATATAGTGAATCCTGGGTTTACTAACACTTTAACTGATACATCTGCAGAAGAGTTTGTCAACAGACTTACTGGTCAGATCGCCAGGTGAAAGTGAAGCAAAGAAAGCCTAAAAAGGAAACAAATACAGCCATCACAGCTAAGATTTGGTGAGCTGCAATACAATAAATGTTTGCTTTTGGGTATTATACTGCTTTAACAATTATTGATAATATTTCACTACCATTTTGATATTTGTGGATGAATTTTGCAGGATTGAATAGAACATGAAAGATGTTGGATAGACTGGACAAATCCAAACTTTTAAAGCTGATAATGTGGTATAGGATCGATTGTGAAATAATTGTCTTCAATTTATTTTTGTTTACTTTTTCTACAAGCTTTTGATAATGAAAATGATCAGATTGCTGCAGAGGAATTTACTGTTTGCTTTGCATCAGATTATTATTTCAGACACCTGATCTGTTAAAACCATTGACGAGGCATAGCAGCCTACGCAGCGGCTATGGGGCTTCGGGTGGATGGGGGGTGACATTTAAACAAAGATCTTCTGTGTGCATGTGAAGATAACACGTATCCATCTCTGTATTATTAAAGCCTACCTCCCGCTTTGCTATCACTTAGTGTTACTAAACCCATAACAGTAAAATCAGTCTGTATATGCAGGATTTTATTATTTATTTATTTCAGGTACTTATATAACGCTGTCAATTTACGCAGCGCTTTTACATATACATTGTACATTCACATCAGTCCCTACCCTCAAGGAGCTTACAATCTAAGGTCCCTAACTCACGTTCATACATATACTAGGGCCAATTTAGACAGTATCTAATTAACCTACCAGCATGTCTTTGGAGTGTGGGAGGAAACCGGAGTACCCGGAGGAAACCCACGCAGGCACAGGAAGAACATGCAAACTCCAGGCAGGAGTGTCGTGGTTGGGATTCGAACTGGCGACTCTTTTCCTGCCAGGTGAAAGTGCTATCCACTACACCACTGTGCCGCCCACCAGTAAATCATGCTTGTTATACTCACTGTGGAACCTAAGGGGTTAATCCTGAATTGTGCATAAAGGTTGTGTGATCCTGTCTTTTCTGATCCACCTTGTCTTTTACTGTCACCAATCCATCTGCTAATAGAACAGAGCCCTAGGAGGCGCTCTGCACATGCTCAGTTTTGTGTGTATTTTGAGAGAGGTTTTTTTTTTTTGGAAGGGTGCATGTGATCAGCACAGGGCCAATCAGCACTTTCCAGACAGGAAGTCAGAGGTCATGCAGCCTCGTAGGACAATCAAAGGAGAATGAAAACTCCCCCAACAAGCTTTAACCAGACACTGATAGAAGTCACAAGACTACTAATGAGAAGAGGTATTTATCAATTTATATTTACTAAAATAGTTGTATTTCCATGTTTTGTGTACTGTGGGAGACCAGATATAGTGAATGCAGAGTACTGGGTTTAGTAACATTTAAGGGCCCGTTCACACCAGCTGCTGCATTGCAACAGTGTTGATGCGCTAGTACTCTAGCATACTGTATATTAAAATCTCTGAAAGTAAGTAGCGTGCTGCTGGTACCCCCGAAAATATTCCTATATGTATCAAAAACCCACCCTGCTGGGAAAAATCTCAATACCGATTCTCATTTTCTCAATATTAACCAGTAGAGTAAACGGTGTGCCCCACCACATCTAATCAGTGCCTGAAATATGAAGCAACAGATGTGCATTATAGATGCGCTGGGCCCCTTTGGTGGATAGAAGACAAAAAATATTTTTTGTAAGTGGCTTGCAATCTACAGGGGTTTTAAAGAATTGCTGGAAACATTGGAACAATGAGAGGGCCACACACATAAGTTTAGTCCAGTATGCATTTTTTATATTAATGAAAAATAATCTTTATATCCTCTTTAACCCCTTCAGCCCTGGAAGGATTTCCCACTTTAGGACCAGAGCACTTTTTGCGATTCTGCACTGCGTCGCTTTAACTGACAATTGCGCGGTCGTGCGACGTTGTACCCAAACAAAATTTGCGTCCTTTTTTTCCCACAAATAGAGCTTTCTTTTGGTGGTATTTGATCACCTCTGCGTCATTTCTGATCGCTGCTATAAACAAAAGATGAGTGAAAATTTTAGCAAAAAAACCCAAATTTCTTACGATTTGCTAAAATACAAATCCAAAAAAAAGATATAAAAAAAACATTTTTTTCCATCGGTTTTGGCCGATTTATATTCTTCCTCATATTTTTGGTAAAAAAAATTGCGATCGGGATTTATTGATTGGTTTGCAGCGGATGATGTGAATTCATTTCTGGGGTTTTATCTTTTTTTAATTTTTTTACTAGTAATGGCGGTGATCTGCGATTTTTAGCGGTACTGCGATATTGCAGCGGACATGTCGGACCATTTTGACACTTTTTTGGGACCATTGGCATCTATACAGCAATCAGTGCTATGAAAATGCACTGATTACTGTGTAAATGCCATTGGCAGTGAAAGGGTTAACCTGTAGGGGGCACTCTAAGGGTTAACTGTGTTCCCTGGGCGTGTTCTAACTGTGTGTGGGATGGGCCGGCAGGGGGAAGGGAGTGATCATGGCTTGCATATACAGGAAGCCTGTGATCACCGTCCTTCCCCCTCTAACAGAACGGAGATCTGTGTTTACTTACACGGACCTCCATTCTTTCACTGCAGGGCGGCCATTGCGGGTAGCCGGCGGTGATCATGTCCACCCTCCCTGGCCCCCCCCCCCCCCGGAACACAGTGAGCGTGCACAATGCGGGATATCGAAGACACCGTCATATGATGACGGTTTGCAATATTGAGCCACTTTGTCGCCGTCAGACGCCGGTCGGCGGTCGGCAAGTGGCTAATAAACAAACATGTTATACTTACCCAAAACCATTGCATAGAGCAGCCCTGAACCTCCGCTTCTGGGGTCCCCCACTGGCGCTGTCTGCTCCTCTTCTGTGTCTGCCCCCCTAGCAAGCTGCTTGCTAAGGGGGCAGATGTGCGGGCTCCATCCCGAGCCGGGCTGTGTGCATCTGTAGAGACGCACAGCGTGGTTCAGCCCCCACCCCCTGCTCTGTGCTCACAGGATTTGATTGACAGCAGCAAGAGTTAATGACTTATGTTAATCTCAGCCATGTCTGTGAGAGAGGGGAGAGAAGAAGTTAAGCTGGGCACAGCACTGGACTGAGGACAGGACTCAGGTGTTTGTTTAAGCAGTTGCCGACCAGCCGCCGTGGATTAACGGTGGCAACTTGGCCCGATATTGCGAACTGCTGTCGCCTGACGGTGGGCGCAAGATCACGGATCGTGTGCACGCGCTGCCAGGGGCGCTCTCGCACACTCACTGTGTTACGGGGAGCCAGGGAGTGGGTAGGAGGGACTCTTTGCCCGCCGGCTACCCGCGATCCCTCCCCCGAAGTGACAGAACGGGGGCCCGTGAATGTAAACACATGGATCTCCGTTCTGACAGGGGGAAAGACTGTGATTGTATGCTTCCTGTATATGGGAGCAGCGATCACTCTCCTCGCCCAGTCAGCCCAGCCCCCACACAACTAGTAACACATCCCAGGGAACACACTTAACCCCTAGAGCACCCCCTACTGTTAACCCCTTCCTTGCCAGTGGCATTTATATAGTAATCAGTGCATTTTCATAGCACTGATTGCTGTATAAATGCCAATGGTCCCAAAAAAGTGTCCAACATGTCCGCCGCAATGTCGCAGTCCCACTAAAAATCTCAGATCGCTGCCATTACTAGTAAAAAATAAAAAAATATAAAAACCCCATAAATTAATTCTCATTGTTCGTAAACGTGGCAACTTTTGCGCAAACCAATCAATATAGGGCAATTGCGATTTTTTTTTTTTTTTTTTTACCAAAAATATGAGGAAGAATCTATATCGACCAAAACCGATGAATACATGTGTTTTTTTATACTTTTTTTGGATATGTATTATAGCAAAAAGTAAGAAATATTCTTTTTTTGCAAAATTGTCTCTCTGTTTTTATAGCGGTGATCAGAAATGACGCAGAGGTGATCAAATACCACCAAAAGAAAGCTTAATTATGTACTTACTTTGTCCTGTGCTATAACTTAATTTAGAGTCCTTCTTAAACATTGGCTTTTTAGCTGACAAGTTTTAATATGTGGCAACATTGTTATAATTATTATTATTATTATTAGGAAAAGATGATAAAGAACGTGAGAAAGATAACTTTAGGTGGTTTTGGCGAAAAGCCTAGAAGATGTTTACCTGAATATAATCATAAATACTGATATGTTGAGGACATAATTGGAATTAACTACAATATGCATACATATATACTTTATCAAGATGTGTAGTAATTACTAACAGGTGTTATTAAGATTGACCAACATATGTATAGACAGTTCTATGAAAGTGGGTTTGTCTTTAATGATGATAAGCAATGGGTGGACATTTCCTTTATTGGTTTCTGTTGGTGTGATGTTGTAAATATCGCTTGGTCATATCTTGATAATATATTGTATTTAAGATACTGAACCAGGAAATAAAGGATGAATGATGTATTATTCTGTGTCCATGGGTTGACTTTTGTCTGCATTGCTTCCCGCAGAGCTCTGTGTGTGTGTCTGCGGTGAGGAACAGAAGGTACGGGCACAGGTTAGTATAGGAGTAATATATTGGGAATAATTCTTAATGATAGAAAGATATTATTAACTTGTTGTAAAGTTAGGTTGTGTAACCTTACACTATTTGTGGGAGAAAAAGGACGTCAATTTAGTTTGGGTACAACATCGCACGGCCGCGCAATTGTCAGTTAAAGGGATGCAGTGCCAAATCGCAAAAAGTGCTCTGGTCCTAAAGGGGGAAATCCTTCCGGGGCTGAAGTGGTTAAGGTGATAATAAAGTTTCCAATGTTTTCAAATTAAAATAACAAACATGTTATACTTACTTGCTCTGTGCAAAGAGTTTGCACAGAGCAGCCCCAACCCTCCTCTAATTAGGTCCCCTGCTGGTGCTCTTGGCTCTCTCCTCAGTGTGCTACCATAGAAAGCCATTACCTTTGATGGCACACATGCAGGCTCACTCCCGAGCCCTGCTGTCTGTGTCTATTGAAACAGACAGCAAGTCTCAGCCCTGTCCCCAGCTCCGTCATCATAGGATTTGTTTGACAAGAGCGGGAGCAAATGCTTGCTCTTGGGCACAGGACTAGATCGACATCGGCTCAGGTAAGTATAAGGGAAGCTAGGGGGATCCTCTGCAAGGTTTTTTACCTTAATACAGAGAATGCATTAACCACTTCCCTACCACCCTATTGCAGAATGACGTCTGCAAGGCAGCTTTGTTATCTTGACTGGGCATCATATGACATCCAGCTGGATAAGCCACTCGTGCTCACGCCCGGGAGGTGACCAGTGGTGCGGTACGTCGATCTGACACACCGCATCTCCGATCATGGTAAAGAGGCAATGACATAGGCTCCTTGCCACATGATCAGCTGTGACCAATCACAGCGGTAACCAGGAAGTGCCGTTTATCAGCTTGCCTCAGTTCGCGCTGATAAGGCGAGCAGAGGAGAGCCAATCGGTGGCTCTCCTGATGGGGCAGGGTCTGCAATGACAATCAGCAAATTGATTATCAGCGTAGCGCCCCATCAGAGGTGCCCATTAGATGTCAATCAGTGCCCATCAGATGCCAATCAGTGCCCATCAAAAAAGCAAATCAGTGCCCATCAGTAATGCCTGTCAGTGCCCATCACAAATGGCAATCCATGCCCATCAATGCTGCCTATCAGTGCCATCTATTAGTGCCCATTGGTGCCGCCTATCAATGCCCATCATTGCTGCCTATCAGTGCCAATCTGTGTCACCTATCAATGCCCACCAGTGCCACCTATCAGTGCCCATCAGTGCTGCATATCAGTGCCACCTATCAGTGCCCATCAGTGCTGCATATCAGTGCTGACTATGGGTGCTGCATATTAGTGCCTCCTCATCAGTACCAATTAGTGCTGCCTCATCAGTCCCCGTCAGTGCAGCCTCATCAGTGACCATTAGTGAAGGAGAAAACTTTTATAAAAGAAACAAAGAAAATTTTTTTTTCCAGAATTTTTGTTAATTTGTTTAGCAAAAAACAAAAACCCCAGTGGGGATTAAATACCACCATAAGAAAGCTCTACTTGTGGGAAGAAAATTATAAAAATGTATTTTAGGTATAGCATTGCATGACCGTGCAATTGTCATTCAAAGTGCAACAGCGCTGAAAGCTGAAAACTGCCCTGGGCAGGAAGGGGGTGAAAGTGCCCTGTATTGAAGTGGTTAGAGTAAAAGCAACAAAAAAAAACCCTTATAACCACTTTTAATCTGATACAAAGATAAAAAATCAACATGTTTCAGGGGCTCACAATCCTCCATCAGGGCTGTAAAATTATATGACACAAGGAAGTATACATAATATTCATCGGTCTAAATCAGTACAGAGAAAAATTGTCCCTATGGAACTTGATAATCTATGCAAGGAAAAGGAAGGAGCATATAAAAGCAAATGTATTCTGTATAAAGTATAGTAGTGATTTATTCAAGGCTATTAAAAAGGAAAATGGCATGGTGTCTATAGGAGTTATTATTGGAATTGATTTTTGGCTATAAATGTAACAAACCTGTGCTATCAACAGGATGTATGAGAATGGCAGTGGATTACTCCAGGAGGTGTATAAGATGTATAGGTTTTTGTTATTAATTTGTACTAAAAATATACAAAACAGGTATGTGGTGTATACAGTATAAGCAGAATATATAGAAATGTATATGGACTAGTCCAAGAGGTTTATAGAATTGTGTATACAGTGGATATGAAAAAAATATATAAACTGTATATAAAACACCTGTATACCAGATCTATTATGAAATATATACAAAAAATACATATACAGTATAACTTTTTGATATGTCTTTCCCTTCCATATTTTTTTGATTAAATAGAGATAGGTAGATTAGCCACTAGAGGGAGCTCTGCATTTTATTTGGGCGTATTCAATCCCTCTGCTTAACAGCTGTTCACCGAAACTATGTTGTCGACAATTCGTCTCCCTAACTTATGCGGGTTTATTTTACGTCTCGAGGGAGATCACCGATTAGATGGATAGAGATAAATTAGTTTTTTTATACCTTCCCTTTCTGTATAGTTTTTCAATATGACATATACATAAAAAACATATATAAAGTATTATCTAGACCATATGTCCACAAAATATATGTCAAATATATAAAAAAAGTATAGGTGACATATGTGTTAAGATATTTGGAGAACCTGATCAGGTATATGTAAAGATATATAAGACGAATATGACATATGTG
>BLSH010214078.1:1328446-1338770 GCA_018402905.1 Glandirana rugosa | reverse complement strand
AGAGCACATTCCTCTCAGCATGCCCCACTCAGACTCCTTCCTTTAGCACATTTCTCACCAAAGAGCTTGAAGTAGAACTCCATCAAACCTAACTACTCTTAAAATTGCCCCCCGGTAACACCTATTCTGACTAACGTGTGTAAGAAAGATCTATATTCTTACCTATTTTCAGGCCACTTTGGTGACCTGGCTCTCCCGTGTCAGTCATTGGCAGCTGCGGGGAGAGGAGGGAGCTCCAACAACAGATGGACCATAGGAGACTATTGTCAAGCACTCTCTCCTCTCCCCTGTAGCCAGCACTGGCTAACACAGGGGAGATCGCATGACCAAACAGGAATGGCCTAAAAATAGGTAAGTATACAGATCTTTCATACAAAGGTTAGTCATAACAGGTGTTAGAAGGGAGGAAGAATTTTTATGAGAGCCCACAGCATTGTGAGAGATTCCCCCAGGTAATGCTTTGATTAACCTGTTACCTTCTGGCAGGTGGTTTTGGAGTTTTGCCTCCCGTATCATCAGGCTTCAAAATACCTTCTTCCCCTAGACTATACAGCTTTTGAATTATAAGGGTACAAAGATAATTTTGACTTAAGGGGTGTGTATTTTATTTATGTTGTATGCATGTATGTTTGTTTTATGTGGTTATATTTATTTTTATGTGCAGTATTGGTTGTTTTTATGTTATAGGGGACTACGCCAGTATTCCATTGCACAATTTTATTGTAAAAAGATAATACATTTCTTGAATCTTGAGGCCGGAATGTGGCATCTTTCTTAGTGGAGCTCTATATATGGACATGGGCAAGCTACACCTGAATGAGGTGGATGTTTAGAGAAGTATGGATGCCTGGAGTAGGGTAATTTCTTTGTCATAGCACTTAGTAAGGCACATTAGTTGTACTCAACTATTTAATCCTTATATATTTTATACACACCCCACTGAAATAAATGGTCAGTTTACCCAAAACCTATATTTATAGTAGATACTGAAGATATAAACCACCTGACAATGTCTTATATCTAGTGGGAACTCTATTATTGATACCCCTAGGCTTGAGTTTTTGAGTCTATACACTTGCTGTGGTCATTATATGGGCTCGGCTCCCTAATTTACTAAAGGTAGAATATGTTCACTTTTAACTAAAAATTTTACTTATCTCAGCATATGAGATACAACAAAGTGAAAATCACTTTGCAAAGGATGACTAATGATGTGCCATGAAATAAAATGTTTTGAAGTCAGCATAGCTTCATCTCAATAACTGGGCCAAATTAATTTGCTCCTTACAAAATACATTTTTCCATAGCTCAATGAATGAGGTGAAATTCTGTTGACTTCAATCATCCAATGAAGTGCAAGCAAACATATAGTTTTATTTTCCTGGCACGTGATTGGGTATTCTTTGCAAAGAATACCCAATTTGTTTTACCTTATTCACTAAGATAAGTGAAAACTCACATTGAAAGTGAACGTGCTCTACTCCTTTAGTAAAACATGGTGAATGTATGTACACCAGTTCTTTGGACTACTTTTTACTCATTTAGAGAAAGTTTGTTTTTTTAGTCATTTTTTGGCATTCAAAGGGAAGTGATTTGGGCTGTAAAGTCACCTGATCATGTCTATACGTTACAGATGTTGCATCCCTCCTGTCAGAGTACCAACCCCCATCTGTGTACTGGGCTTACCTATGCTCCCTGGCAGCCTGGGACATCAGTCAGAGTAGTGTCAGGTTGTTCTTGTCTCCCCCTCCTAGTCATCCTTAAAGTGAAAGTAAACCCGAAAAAAAATGCTGACACTTCTATCTTGTACAGGAGAGGATATAATGTCATCTGTGCCCAGTTTTGCCACGAAGAGTTAATCCAACTCTGAGTAATCCTGGGAAAAAACGATTGAGCGAGAAATAGGAGTCGTTTCATTCTGTTCCGTGCGACTGACAGGTCATATTTCTTATCTCCTGCATGGAACAAAAAGAGCCTCACACTCCCCCCTCCCATTTCCTTCCAGCTCTCAGTATAGAAGTGGGTGGGGAGTCTTGTGACATCACAACTCCACCCACCGAGCTCCAGCAAAAAGAGACACCCACTGATTTCAGTGTTTGGTAATGCTGCTACAGCTGAAAGGGTGACATTTGCAGGTAGCGATACGTGCAGGAGGCTTGCATGTATATATACATTAATACCATGCCATTTGTTTATACTGGGTGGGTGATGGGTTTACATCCACTTTAAAGCAATACTTTCCTTAGAAGTAATAATCCCAGAAGTGCACAGCTCTGAGCGCATCTGGGTTCACAGCTGTTATATTTTGTCCGAAGCAGCCAGGAAAACAGCTGACGGAGTACAGCCTATACCAAATCTAGCTGGGGGAGTGCAGAGGAGAGACATTAGGGGTCCAAGAAACCCCTGAGGCCCCTGTAAAGGGCACCTGATACTTATTATGTGCTATCACATGGAAGAAGGCTTATCAGCCCATTGTGATAATAATGAAGTTGAGTTAAAAAAGGTCTGAAAAAAAGTGTTTAAAAAAATATTAAGATCAAAAACAAGTCCTCCTGCCCCAGCATGCACATACATATAAATGCAAACATGCACATATGACATAAACAATAACTGAATGACACATACAAGGTATCATTGCGCATGTCGTAGTAGGAATAATTGTAGGCCCATTACTTATGGGCACCTCTAAACTGATGAGATGTAATGGTTTTTAAATTATTGCCTACATTTGGGGTGCCGTAACCATTTTGAAGCGATACCTACTTGACTTTGTTTCCTCTTGTATAATAATATAAGCATTTTATTGCGTTCCTATGCACTATAATAAATGTCTATGTGCGTTTTACTGGAAATATAGACTTTTCTAGATCCTTTGCTTTTAGAAAAAAAGTATTTTTTTAAGGTTCTAAGTGTGTTTTCAGTGAAAGGGTTAAACAATGAGTGTAATTAGTCTAATATTGTGTGCATTCCATTCCCTGTTCATATAGACTGTAAGCTCTGCAGGGCAGCCTCTCTCTGTGTCCACATTTAACGCCTGATGCTTTCAGAAGTGATTTCAGTTCACCTCTCCCAGAACCGTGCATTAGCATTAAGTGCTCCGTGGCCTAAAAAAAGCGCAATATTGCCTTACATTTAGCATGGTAATTCAGCCGAGGTGGCTAAAAGCACGAGAGCAAGAAAATATGTGCCGAGAATAATACCTGCACAGGAAATAATTATAATATTTTTAAATAAAAGGGGGGAAACACACACAGGCATCAATTTGAATTATTTATTCCTGTGGAAACGATCAAGAAATGTTTTATTTAAGGGTCCAACCAGATATTTAAATAGATTTTTAGGAAATTTGAAGTGACAGAATTAGACGGTGGGGAGTTATTGTGATATTAGAGTGAGGTCTAACATATATCTTCTGAAACTCTGATCGGTTATATACCATCAATCAAAGGCTACGCACTGTATTTTGTCACCCATAACATAAACCAGTGGGATTATACTGTGGGTGGTACATTTTATTTATTCAACACCTTTTCCACAGTACAATTTATATGAATTCTTGCCCTCAAAAGAGCACTTCTCATAGTAATTTTTTTGTCATTTTATAATAGAAACTGAAATAGTCCAGGTCAACACAGAAATTAGCGATGGTTGGAAGTTTGTAACACTTTTAGCCCTGATACACACGGGCGTTTTTTGACGCCACGTTTTTGGGCGTTTTTTGCTGCTCTTCATGTTATTCAATGGCCCCTTAAAAACGCTGATGTTTTTGAGCAGTAGAGGGCGTCGGCGTTGGTGAGCTGTAACTAGAACGCGTGGGACCAGCGCATTCCGAGGCTGCAGCGTTATGGTGTTTTTGACGCTGAGCCGGCAAAACGCTCAATAACTTGGCTTAACGTTGTATACACAGCGTTAAGCCTCATCAGGCGTTCTATTCAAAGTCAATGGTTCCCTATGGGAGCCCACTGATTTGAATGGAAGTCGCACCAGAAGTTGGATCATGATGATCCGACTTGCGGCGCGACTTGTGTGCTAAGGATCTTGAAGTGGAACCCCCGCAAAAATTTGCGAGGGGTTCCCCCCCCCCTAAGACCATACCAGGCTCTTTGATCTGGCATGGATTTTAAGAGGAAACCCCACGCTGAAAAAACGGCATAGGATCCCTCCTAAAATCCATACCAGACCCTTATCCAAGCACGCAGCATGGCAGGCCATGATAGGGGATGGAGACGAGCGAAGGCCCCCTCCTGGACCGTACCAGGACACATGCCCTCAACATGGGGAGTATGGGTGCTTTGGGGCAGGGGGGGCTCTGTGCCCCCCACCCCAAAGCACTTTGTCCCCATGTTGATGGGGACAAGAGCCTCTTCCCAACAACCCTGGCCGTTGGTTGTCGGGGTCTGTGGGTGGAATCTGGTAGCCCCCTTAATATGGAGGCCCCAGATGCTGGCCACCCACCCTATGTGAATGAGTATGGGGTACATCGTACCCCTACCCATTCACCTGGAAAAAAGTGTACAAAAAAAACACACTACACAGCTTTTTAAAATATTTTATTAAATCAGCTCTGGCGTCTTCTCCCTTTTTTTCTTTGGCTCTTTTGCGGGATCTTCTGCGGAGTTTCTGTCTTCTGAGGCATCTTCTGTCTTCTGCTCTTTTGCCGCTGTCTCCTAGGCTAGCTTCTCCCTCTTCTCTTCTCTCCTCTTCTGGAGATGTTGACTCGTTACTCTCTCCCACTCGAATGCCGGGTCTGTGCTGCACAGTTGCCTAATATTGGCATAGGGCGGGGCCACACGCTGACGTCATCCTGAGCCCTGCCCCTATGACGTCACATCCTGGGGTGGGCCATCACATCACAGCCCTGCCCCAGGATGGAACGTTCTTATGATTGAAATTCTTATGGTTTATAAGCACGGCAACTTTTGCGCAAACCAATCAATAAACGCTGGTTGCAAATTTTTTTTTACCAAAAATATGAGGAAGAATATAAATCAGCAAAACCAATGAATACATTCTCTTTTTATATTTTGCTTTTGGATATGTATTTTAGCAAAAAGTAAGAAATATTGTTTTTTTTTTTTGCAAAATTGTCGCTCTTTTTTCGTTTATAGCGGTGATCAGAAATGACGCAGAGGTGATCAAATACCATCAAAAAAAAGCTCTATTTGTGGGAAAAAAAGGACACAAATTTTGTTTGGGTACAACGTTGCAGGACCGCGCAATTGTCAGTTAAAATGATGCAGTGGCGAATAACAAAAAGTGCTCTGGTCCTAACGTGGGAAATCCTTCTGGGGCTGAAGTGGATAATATTGCTAGGTCCACTTTGTTCAGTGCCTACTTTACTTTTGAAGTCATGGTAAACCATAGCTTCTATGGAATATGGTCAGGACACAACTTGTATACAATATAAATATACATATATATTGTCAAAAGTATTGGGACACCTGCCTTTATACGAACTTTAATGGCCTCCCAATCTTAGTCCATAGGGTTCAATATTGAGTTGGCCCACCCTTTGCAGCTATAACAGCTTCAACTCTTTTGGGAAGGCTGGAGGTTTAGGAGTGTGTCTATGGGAATGGTTGACCATTCTTTCAGAAGCGCATTTGTGAGGCCAGTCTCCACTCTAATTCATCCCAAAGGTGTTCTTTTGGGATCAGGACAGGCCAGTCAAGTTTCTCCGCTCCAAATTTGTTCATCCATGTCTTTGTGGACCTTGCTTTGAGCACTGGTCTAAATCATTTGGTGGAGAAGGATTTATGGTGTGGGCTTGTTTTTCAGGGGTTGGGCTTGGCCCCTTAGTTCCAGTGAAGGGAAGTCTTAAGGCGTCAGGATACCAAGACATTTTGGACAATTTCAGGCGCCCAACTTTGTGGGAACATTTTGGAGATGGCCCTCTCCCGTTCCAACATGACTGTGCACCAGTGCACAAAGCAAGGTCCATAAAGACATAGATGAGCGAGTTTGGGGTGGAGGGACTTGACTGGCCTGACCTCAACCCGATAGAACACTTTTGGAATGAATTAGAGCAGAGACTGTGAGCCAGACCTAATCATCCAAGATCAGTGTCTGACCTCACAAATGCGCTTCTGGAAGAATGGTCAAACATTCCCATAAAACACACTACTAAACTTGTGGACAGCCTTCCCAGAAGAGCTGTTATAGCTGCAAAGGTTGTGCCAACTCAATATTGAACCATACGGACTAAGACTGGGATGCCATTAAAGTTCATGTGTGTGTAAAGGCAGGCGTCCCATCCTTTTAACAAGTATACAAGTATATAATGTATATACAGCATCTCACAAAAGTGAGTACACCCCTCACATTTTTGTAAATATTATATTACCGTATATACTCGTGTATAAGTCGACCCGTGTATAAGCCGACCCCCTACTTTTGCCCAAAAAATATGGGAAAATGTATTGACCTCCGTATAAGCCTAGGGTGGGAAATGCAGCAGCCAGAACACAGGGACAGGAAGCCAGAACAGAGAGATTTTAGCAAGGACACATGGATATTAGCCAGGACACATGGATATTAGCCAGGACACAGGGATATTAGCCAGGACACAGGGATATTAGCCAGGACACAGGGATATTAGCCAGGACACAGGGATTTTAGCCAGGACACAGGGATTTTAGCCAGGACACAGAGATTTTAGCCAGGACACAGAGACTGTAGCCAGAACACATAAGGGATGAGTAAGGTAGTTTCACATTAAACAGAGCTGTGCTGCTTCTAAGAGCCGTTCTGTGCTTTGTAACTGTGACTAAACACATTGAAATGTAGAGAATGCTGAGAGAGAGCTGCAGCTCTTCACTGAGATCAGGAGGTGGGCGGGACTGAACAGCTAACATCAGCTTGTCCCGCCCACCTGCCGACATCAAGCTGAAAATCTGACACCTCTCTCAGCATTCTCTACATTCCAATGTGTTTAGTCACAGTTACAAAGCACAGAACGGCTCTTAGAAGCAGCACGGCTCTGTGTAATGTGAAACTACTGATCACCCACAGACACTGACTCGGGTATAAGCCGAGGGGGGTCTTTTTCAGCACAAAAAATGTGCTGAAAAACTCGGCTTATACCCGAGTATATACGGTATATCTTTTCATGTGAAAACACTGAAGAAATGACACTTTGCTACAATGTAAAGTAGTGAGTGTACAGCTTGTATAACAGTGAAAATGTGCTGTCCCCTCAAAATAACTCAACACACAGCCATTAATGTCTAAACAGCTGGCAACAAAAGTGAGTACAACCCAAGTAAAAATGTCCAAATTGGGCCCAATTAGCCATTTTCCTTCCCCGGTGTCATATGAATCATTAGTGTTACAAGGTCTCAAGTCTGAATGGTGAGCAGGTGTGTTAAATTTGGTGTTATCGCTCTCACTCACTGGAGGTTCAACATGGAAACTCATGGCAAAGAACTCCCTGAGGATCTGAAAAAAGAATTAATGTTGAGTGCTGCCAGCATTGCTGCAGAGGTTGAAATGGGTGAGGGGTCTGCCTGTCAGTGCTCAGACCATACGCCGCACACTGCATGAAATTGGTCTGCATGGCTATCATCCCAGAAGGAAGCCTCTTGTAAAGATGATGCACAAGAAAGTCCACAAACAGTTTTCTGAAGACGAGCAGACTAAGGACATGGTTTACTGGAACCATGTCCTGTGGTCTGATGAGGCCAAGATAAACTTACTTGGTTCAGATAAGGTCAAGCGTGTGTGGCGCAACCAGGTGAGGAGTGCAAAGACAAGTGGATCTTGCCTACAGTCAAGCATGGTGGTGGGAGTGTCATGGTTTTAGGCTACATGAGTGCTGCCTGCACTGGGGAGCTACAGTTCCCTGGTTGAGGGAACCAGGAATGTCAACATGTACTGTGACATACTGAAGCAGAGCATGATCCCCTCCCTTCAGAGACTGGGCCCAAGGGCAGTATTCCAACATAACGACCCCAAACACCCCTCCAAAATGACCACTGCCTTGCTAAAGATGCTGAGAGTAAAGGTGATAGACTGGCCAAGCATGTCTCCAAACCTAAACCTATTGAGCATCTGTGGAGCATCCTCAAACGGAAGGTGGAGAAGCATAAGGTCTCTATCATCCACCAGCTCCGTGATGTCATCATGGAAGGGTGGAAGAGGACTCCAGTGGCAACCTGTGAAGCTTTGGTGAACTCCATGCCAAAGAGGTTTGAGGCAGTGCTGGAAAATAATGACGGACACACAAAATATTGACAATTTGGACATTTTCACTTAGGGGTGTATTCACTTTTGTTGCCAGCGGTTTAGACATTAATAGCTGTGTGTTTAGTTATTTTGAGGGGACAGCAAATCTACACTGTTATACTAGCTGTACACTCACTACTTTACATTGTAGCAAAGTGTCATTTCTTCAGTGTTGTCACATGAAAAGATATACAAAAATATTTATAAAAATGTGAGGGATGTACTCACTTTTGTGAGATACTGTATATATGTGGGATCCTAATCCCTACATCATAGAAGCCATGTTTTTTTATACACTGCACTGATGCCCAAAACCCTGAAAAAGCTGTAGTTTTTACCACCGAAGGAGCTGCTTGATGTGTTGGGTCTCCTGTTCATATGCCCATGACTTTGCAAACTGCTTCACACACACTTACACACCTGGCTGAGTGGGGAATGTTTACTGCAGAAATCTGTATATACGCCCCAATGGCTCAAGGTGCATAGGCAGCGGCAATGATACATGAACTGGTTAAGTAATAGCAAAAAAGTATATTGCAACAGGATAAGCAAAGAAGAAATATATTGAAATTAATAAACGTTAAGGAAATTATACTGCCATGGTTAAACAGTATACAATAGTAAAAATAAGGAATAGGAGTAATATACAGCAGCCACAATATTAGTTTTAAAACACAACCCCTCATGAATAAATACTTGCATAAAACTAACATTAATTCAAAAGACAAATGAAATACTCGAAACCCTCTGGGTCTGCCTTCCAACCAGGGAGGGATTAAAATTGGAATAGTATACAGACCCACAGGACAGAGTGAAGATTATGATAACTTGTTGATTAATGAGAACTCAAATGGCAATGAAGGGAGAGGTTTTGATTATGGGTGACTTCAACATGCCTGACGTTAACTGGAATTCTCAAACTGCTATTACAAGCAGGAGCAGGGATGTAATAGAAGCACTGAATGGGGTTTCTCTAAAACAGTTAGTAAAAAGCCCAACCCGAGGTGATCATATACTTGACCTAGTACTGACAAATGGGGATCAACTGTCTGATGTTGAGGTGGGGGAGAATTTAGGTTCTAGTGATCACCAATGTCTTTGGTTTGATATTAAAATAAGAACTGAAAAATCATATACAAAAACAAAAGTTTTAGATTTTAAAAGGACACATTTTGCTGAAATGGGGAAATTTCTAAAAAATGAACTGAAAGGTTGGAGTAAAATGACAGGAGTAAGTAATCAGTGGGCACTATTAAAGTCTACCATCTTGGAGGCAACTAGATTATATGTCAGGCAAGTTAGTAAGAATAAACGGAAGAAAAAACCAATATGGTTCACCAAAGAGGTAAGTAGGATAGTAAAGGGAAAAAAAATTGCATATAGAAGATTCAAGGAAACAGGAGGTGCAGCTGACAGAGAGGAGTATAAAAATAGACGAAAGGAGGCCAAACACATTATCGGTGCTGCAAAAGCACAGAAAGAGGAGGAAATTGCTAAGTCTATTAAGGAAGGAGATAAAACCTTTTTTAGGTACATTCGTGATAGAAGGAAAAAATACAATGGGATCACCAAAATGAAAACTGGGCACAACACATATGTTGAGGGAGACCAGGATGTAGCAAACCATTTAAACAATTACTTCTGTTAAGTCTTCTCAGAAGCAGACTGCACTAATGATAACAAGTTAGGGAATCATATTGGTTCTAGTAATGATGGTTCATTTCTAGGATTTCTGGAGACAGAGGTAGCTGAGGAACTGAAGAGGACAATCTTCTCTAAATAAATTTTCTAAACAATTACCAGGTTGTTGATATAGCGTTTCAAGAGAATCTTGAGACCCTACTTACGGTAGTCCCGGGTAACGAAATAATTCGAAATTGGCTCGGTCAAGGAGTCGATGGAGACAGAGGTCTTTAGGATCTTTACTTGGTAGTAATGATCTTGGTTATACTAAGGGATTGAACAATAGTAATCACGTCAGACGAAGACTCTTCTGAATTGTCTTCATTAACAAATTTACCAAACGATGTAGGACCAGAGGGAGTTGTATACACAACACGGGTCAAAAGTAAAACCACTAGGGTAACATAAAAAAGGAAGA
>BLSH010214078.1:1281610-1298528 GCA_018402905.1 Glandirana rugosa | reverse complement strand
TCCAAATATATACCGCGCTATAAACAGACACAAAACCATTACTTAGGTCCCATCGGTCTAAAACACTACAAACAAATTTAACAGGCTTCGATAACGATATTCAAGGAGTTAAAGGTACTAAAACAACTCAGACGATTTGGTTCGAAACTCACTTCCTTGACAACAGACGAAGGTCTCCCGGCCTTATGTGTACGATCGACTTCAGTAGTACACGTACCGATCCCTCACTGCTACATCTACAAAGAATCTAAATCTTATCACATTCTACATAACTATATCCCTCTTCAGATACCCCACACACCTCTGAACACATTTTGAGGAACTTATAGCAATAGCTTCGGACAATTTAAACAAACATCACAAAATCTGGCTACCCTGGATTCATTACCAAAACACAGACAAATATCGCGCCATATATAAACCTTGGGGTGACGGGTACTCTGATTGGTGATGGGTACTTTGGTGACAGGTATTCTTGATTGGTGACAGGTACTCTGGTGACAGGTACCCCAGATGGGGTGACGGGTACTCTGATTGGTGACGGGTACTTTGGTGACAGGTATTCTTGATTGGTGACAGGTACTCTGGTGACAGGTACCCCAGAGGGGGTGATGGGTACTTTGGTGACAGGTACTCTTGATTGGTGACAGGTACTCTGGTGACAGGTACCCCAGATGCGGAGACAGGTACTCCAGGTGAGCTCACAGACAGGTACTCTGATGAGCTCAGACAGGTACTCTGATGGGCTGGCGATGACAGGTCCTCTTTTATTCAGGGGCAATCAGGGGGCAATCTGGCACAGGTACTAGTACAGTGGTTTGTAACTCACAATTTTGCAGCTCTTCTCCTCACACTGGAACAGTGTGTGAGGAGAAGTGCCTGGTAACAGTAAGTTACCTGGCACTTTGTTGACATTTGTGACCGGCTGTGATTGGACACAGCCGGTCACATGGTAAAGAGCCAATTTCATTGGCTCTTTACCCTGATCGGGGTTGGGCTTTGTCCGAGGGACAAGCCGCAACCCTGATCGCCGTGCTGCGCGCCCCCCGGGAGCGTGCACAAGCGGCGTGCATGGGGGAATGCAGTTGCATAGGGAATGACCGGCTGTGCTAGGACACAGCCGGACACGTGGTAAAGAGCCAAAGTTTTTGGCTCTTTACCCTGATCGGGGATGGGCTGATGCAGGCCCCTGGGGGCCCGTAGAGCGGCGAAAACCGAAGGACGTCATATGACGGCCTGTTAGCATAGGGAGTGCACCTTGCCGGCGTATTTTTACTATACGCCAGTAAGGAAGTGGTTAAACAGTCCCAATCATTTCCATCTTGATCCACCACCTTTTTTAACATATGTTTCAGGGTTTTGTTGAACCTTTCAACCAACCAATCTGTTTGAGGGTGAAACACGGATGTACGTAATTGTGTTACTTTGAACAACCTGCATAACTCTTTCATTACCCTGGACATAAACTGGGTACCCTGGTCTGTAAGAAATTCCTTACAAATACCCACACGGCTGAAGACCACAATAGCTCTTTGGCTATCGTCTTGGCGGAGGTATTCCTAAGAGGGATCGCTTTGGGATAGCGGGTGGCATACTCCATTATGACCAAAATGTACTGATGCCCCCTAGCGAACTTCAGTATCGGACATACCAAATCCATTGCGATCCTCTCAAGGGGAACCAAGGGGAGAGGTACCAGTGGGTTACGGAAATGTGACAAAGGTGCCGACTTCTGACACACAGGGCAGGAGGAACAATAATTTTCTATTTCCTTCATGACCCCAGGCCAATAGAACCTTTGCAATACTCTCTCTCTGTTTTTTTCTGCCCCCAAATGACCTCCCAAAATGTGCCCATGGGCTAATTCCAATACCAACTTCCTATAGGGTTTGGGTACCACAAGTTGCTCAATGGTTTCATCCGCCTTTTGAGCAACCCAATACAACAGATCCCTTTCCAACATAAAGTATGGGTAACTGCAGGACTGATCTGGGTTTGCTAATTCACCATCTATCTTTACCACATTTTCCCGTGCCTTTATCAGGGTGGGGTCCTTTACTTGTTCTGTGGCAACATTTTCCCTGTGAACCTCTAAATCAGAGAACTCTACAGACGGCATGTTTTTGTCTGAAGATGTTGGTTCCTCCCCAGGTTCCCGAGTGTCTCCGGCCAACACCGACAAGGGAAAATTTGGAGGGGTCTCACCATTCTCAGAGGATGCCTGGGACTCACCTTCCTGGCCTCTAGGGGCCTCTGTGGGGGGTTCAGGACCATCCCAGAGTTCCCGGAATTTTGGAAAATCCCTCCCCACAATAGCACCATGTGGTAAGTGAGGCGCCAAACCCACCTGATGAGTTATGTTATCTTTGGGGGTCTCAAAAACCACTTTAGCCACAGGGTACTCTCTGGTGTCCCCATGTACACAAATAACAGCCACTTTGTTATTCCTAGAGACCTCTGTAGTAACTAATTCAGCTTTGATTAATGTTACCAGACTACCTGAATCTAGCAACACAACAACATTTTGATCATTAATATACATTTTGCATAAATGTTTTTCAGTTCCCCGAGTGGCAGTGCATGCAACTGTCGCAAACAGCGACTGACATCTGTCTCTTGGATAATCACATTCCATAGGTTCATCCCCAACTGGGCAATTGGCTGCAACATGTCCCTCTTGGCAGCAACAATAACAAACTTTTTCACTGCTTCCTGAGACTTTGACTGCGGTCGCCATACATTATGCAAACTTCCCGCCCTCTCACTCTCTCCACCCTTACCCCTTGAAGTCATCTTACTCACCGCTGGGGTTGGTCTGGTCTTAGGGTGGAAAGTCTGTGAGTCCCTGGGAGAGGTGGTCAGGTTCTCTGTAGCCAAGTACCTCTCTACCAGATCCACAAGCTTGTCGGCCCTGTCGGGGTTTCGATGGTTTACCCACTTTTGGATAGCAGTAGGTAGAGATCTCAGGAACCAATCCATTACCACACGTTCCACAATCTTTGGTGCTGTCAGAGTCTCTGGTTGTAGCCACTTCCTGCCCAGGTGAATGAGATCATACATTTGCGACCTGGGGGGCTTTTCGAGTTTGAAAGTCCAGTTATACACACGCTGAGCCTGGACAGCCATGCCAATATTTCTGTTTTTAGCACAACATAGTCTTTTGCTTGGTCCGGCTCTAAGTCATAATACACTTTCTGTGATTCCCCAGCTAATAGAGGAGCCACCAGTCCAGCCCACTGCTCCTTAGGCCACTTTTCTCTCTCAGCAGTCCTTTCAAATGTGGTCAGAAACACTTCAGGATCATCCTCTCCAGTCATTTTTGGCAATAAACGGCTCACACAAAATGATGATGTATTACTGGAACCACTCGCCTCACTGTGTGATGGAATCCATTTGCTGTTGAAGTCTCTGCTCTTGCTTCTGCAACAGCTCAATTAAGCGGGCCTCAGATTGTTGCTGGGCTCATTGCTGTGCTTCCATACTTTGCTGGAGAGCTCGCTGCTGATTACCGTTTATTTGTTGTAGACTAGCATTCTTTGTTGCTGATTAGCATTTGCTACAGCAAGCTGTTTCAGTAACTCTTCCATGCTGGCCTTTCAAAAAAAACCTGCCCCTGGCTTCCTCCACCACTGTAAGGGGGTTAGCTCGGCAGTGGGTGTGTGTGAAAGGATTGGTCACTTTTTGACGGGCCATTAAGGTCATGGGAAGCCTTTAATGCCTCATGTTTGGGGGTACAGAATGTAAGAGTTATATATATAATAATGAAGGTGTGTATGATAAAGTCTTTTTATTTATATGTGTGTATATATATATATATATTTTTTTTTTATATCTGATAATTTTTAGTATGCATACAAATACTTGTTCATGTACATAATTTCGAATTCATTTTTCATAGAAAAATGTTCATTTAGCAAAAGAAAGGTTGCTTCTAGTTCCATTACCCGTTTCTTATGTTAGTTAAAGCAGATTTCCACCCAAAAGTGGAACTTCTACTCATCTGATTTCTCCCCCCCTCTGATGCCACATTCAGCACCTTTTGGGGGGGAAGGGGGAGCAGATACCTGTCTTTGGCATTTATCCTGTCCCCACTTCTGGGAGACCGGGCCACAGCAAAGTATGTCAGCAGCTCGGTCTCCCTCCTCCTCCCTCCTCTTCAGCCAGCCAGTGAAAGAGCGCAGCGCGCATGTGCAGTAGGGACCTCGTCGTGAAGCTGACTTTTAATTTTTAAAGGGGCGGACGGACCTCCTCTTTAACATCTCCTGGTACGGTCTCTTTTAGATGAGCATGAGAGGTGACACAACGCTGGATAAATAGCCGTGAAGTATGGGCAGGACTTGATAATGGAGGCCAAGCCTCCTAAACGTGTCATCATAGCTATCTAACCTGGTAACATATAGACCCCCGTCTCCTTCACCTACCCGGGGTGCTTCATTTTCTATGCCAATGCGTGGTGCTGGCTGGTCCAGGAGCTGTCCACAGTGCACACTGGAGTTTGGGTCGGGTGGTCTGTGATCTGTCATCGGGCTCCAGGGTAGCTGTATGTCTCTTGATACATCTTGTAGTGACGATCCAGGAGAGGGTAACATATGATTCTACACGCTTGTTTTTACTTCTCAAAATGTGAGTGCAACCACTTTTTTTGTGTGTCCCTACTAAAGCAGTATTACACTAGGGCGGCCATGCTCTCTTCCCTTTTTTACTTTGTTTTTGTGCAGATGCTTTTCCACTACCCAGTGAATCAACAGAAGAGCTGCAACACTTTGGCAATAGAAGTTCCTTACACGTTAAGATTATCAGTCTGCCTTGGGAGTTCTGATCAGTGCGTTCTTGATGGTAAAAGGGATATCCATGTTTGATAATAATATAGCTGCTGCATTTGTAGCAGCCTCTAGTGTGTGCAAGAAGTAGAGCAGGCAAACCATTCTCTGACTCATGCTGTAAATTTGTGAGTCTGCAATTGGGTCAGGGCTATTAGAGTTCAGGTCTGGATGACTCATCTCAGCAGCTCTCTGGTGTCTCCCCCTGTTTCCAGAGTGTTGGAGAATGTTCTGAAACATAGTGGGTGGAAACTAGGAGGGGTTGCTCAGCATATTTGGAGGTTCTTGGCCAATCCCCAGGAATGGGCTTGCCAGGGAGCCTTTAAATATCAATGAGTCATGCCAGTAGGGGCAGTTAGGTGGAAGATCTAGATACAGTGTTGAGGAGGCTATTGGTGGTCCAAAGGGGTACCCCAGGGTTTGGGTGCTGGAAGGATCATGCAAAAAACACTAAGGGAGGAGGCACGGGAGCAAAGAGAGAACAGAGTGAGTAATTCAAAACTGGTGGAGACTGACAAAGGAGGGAGACTGCCACATGTAGCCAGTCTCCCTTGATAACAGCGGTGGGATTACGTTTTCTACCTTTTCACTGAGAGATCTCCAACGAGTCATCCAAGTGGGCTGGTGTAGAAGTGACCAAGAAGAAGCAGCTGCAGCCAGGTCGGCCTGAAGAAGTAGTGCTCGAACAAAAATATTTGGTCATGGGACTTTATATGAGGCATGGCACATACAAGAGAAAGTACAAAATGTATCAAAAATATATATTTATTTACATATTAGGTAAAATATTACATTATCACAATTGGCATAATAAAATGCAAACATCTGGTAAAATATTACATTATCACAATTGGCATAATAAAATGCAAACATCTGGCCATCAAGGGCCATGTATAGAGCAAACACATTGCATGATGATAGAAGTAGAAATTCATGGTTAAATGCATACATAACATAGCATACGTGAGCAAATACATAATGTCTGAGATGGAAATCAGATTGTTGGACCATTGTATAACTACGCGTTTTGTGGCATTACAGCCACTCGTCAGGAGTGCAATGCTGTAACTGTAAATAATGGATAGAGTGGTAATTTGATCCAACTCCTTATGGATTGCAAGGAGAATGCAAATGTGAAAATATGAGTCAAGGTATATTTACATGTCAAAAAATTGCGACCCAGCCTACAAAGGAGAAGGGATCGCCAGAACCATGAGACCCTTAGCATTGCACTCCTGACGAGTGGCTGTAATGCCACGAAATGCGTAGAGTTTTACAATGCTCCTACAATCTACAATTTCCATCTCAGACATTATGTATTTGCTCATGTATTCTATGTTATGTATGCATTTATGCAATGTGTTAGCTCTATACATGGCCCTTGATGGCCAGATGTTTGCATTTTATTATGCCAATTGTGACTATGTAATATTTAACCTGGTATGTAAATAAATATATATTTTTGATACTTTCTCTTCTATGTGCCAAGTCCCATGACCAAATTGTTTTGTTTGTTTATCTATATAGGGATGGAGGTATGTCATGGGTGTTGCGACAGGTCATACTCTCTTTCTATAATGTAATTTTGGGTGGAAGACACCCGTGGTCTCCAGTGATCTGCTTCACCACCACTCTAGATGAGTTACCTTGTCTCATTTAGTTTTCATACTGATATTTGTTACCTAGATATTTCCTTTTTTGAGATTTACCCATTGCCTTGTCATGCCAAACATCACATTGCTATGTGGCTTGTGATTGGTTTGCCCTTCTCTGTCTCCAAGCCCTGGGTTGCAATGCATGGCAGGACCTCCCCGCTTTCTCCCTTATGGGTGGTGAGTGTCCTTTGCATCGGCACCATGCCCACATGCCCCACCCGCAGCGTCATCTGAAGTGGCGATGCGGGGGTCGGTTGTTCGTCCACCTGACGCTGGGGTTACATGGATGTGGAAGGATGTCCAGCGCATACGCCGCTCTTGAGGTCTGACATCCACACCTATCCCCTAATAGCGTCTGGCATGATGCTGGCGGGGACCCGCCCTTCATCTGGGGTGTATTTAGCGAAGGCCAGCCAACACATCCTTCTCGAAGCTATTGCATCTCAGCAGCACGCCCTGCACAACTCACTCCATACTCCTGCTGCTCATATCCTCATGCTGAGTACCTTTTGTCACTGCAATGTCGTAGGTGGTTTATTAACCCACTGACATTCATGGTTATACTTTTTTCACTCTGGCTTTGCACTTTCTCTCAGCCCCTCCACACATTGGTATTCCTTACCTTATTCCATTCACTTTCCATGCTTCTTTGCATTGGATTTCTCTACCTATTTACCCATATACACTTCCCTACCCTTGGTGGTAATTTTGGATACGCTCCCCAGCCAATTATATATCTACCATATATACAATATATATATATAGATATATATACACACACTCCTTTTTGACATATTTTTTAGAGCCAAATGGGGAGAAGTTTTCCTCCATCTTTGTTTTCCTCTTGGGCATGGATTACTCATTTCTACTTGACCATCACCCTGGCTATCCTCTGGGTGGGTTTGGATGAGATAATCCCTGCCTCAGCCAGACATGGTTCTGACAATCCCTTCTCCTTTGCAGGCTGGGTCGCAATTTTGTTGTAAGTGTTGGCATGTAAGTATACCTTGACTCATATTTTCACATTTGCATTCTCCTTGCAATCCATAAGGAGTTGAATCAACTTACCACTCTATCCAATATTTACAGTTACAGAGACCCTTAACATTGCACTCCTGACGAGTGGCTGTAATGCCACAAAACGCGTAGAGTTATACAATGCTCCTTCAATCTGATTTCCATCTCAGACATTATGTATTTGCTCATGTGTGCTATGTTATGTATGCATTTAACCATGGATTTCTACTTCTATCATCATGCAATGTGTTTGCTCTATACATGGGCCTTGATGGCCAGATGTTTGCATTTTATTATGCCAATTGTGACTATGTAATATTTTACCTGGTATGTAGATAAATATATATTATTGATAATTTTGTACTTTCTCTTGTATGTGCCATGCCTCATATAAAGTCCCATGACCAAATTGTTTTGTTCGTTTACCTATATAGGGATGGAGGTATGTCATGGGTAGTGCGACAGGTCACACTCTCTTTCTATGTAGAAGTGGTGCTGGGATCAGTGGCCACAGAGGAAGCAGATGGTAAGGTTATACACTGTTTCACTCCACACATGTTATTTTAAGGGACTGTGAGTTCCTGCCTGTAAAGGGCTGTTACTGAATTGACAAGCAATCAGTCAGTTCCATCAGGAGTGAATCAGCAGAAGTTGTGCAAGAAAGCAACATAGTGTTTGCAAGAGGAAAGCTGAAGAGGAGTCTGTATATAGGAAGTTGTCCCCACCCAAGTTGTTAACCCCCTAATAAACAACAAAAACTAAGCTACGGACTGTTTTCTGGCTGTGTGTACATGAGAAGATTCAGTGTGCCTGGCTGTGCAGGAGTGGGGGATGCCTGTTCATATGAAGCTCCTACATGGGGTGTGCTACATATTATTTTTATTTTCATTTGGGCAACTATCTATAGTCTGTGCATGTGTGATCTACTTTTTGGTTGTGCTATGTTTTCATTTATCTAACTGCAAGTGTACCAATCTGTCTAAAAGCTTTAGATTCTCTGCAGTCTAGAATGCTGTAAAACAACTATAGTGCTCACCCCCAAAAGGGCCACTAGGTTACACAAGTTTCCCTAGAATTAGTGCAGAAGCAGCCAGGCACAACACAGCAGTTCACACATCAAATTAGTCTAGGCGATGTCTTTTTGTAATTTATTGCAGAAACTTGTAACTAGGAAGGAAAGTGGGGTATGGAATGGATACTCCAAACGCTTGAGCACAAAGTTGCAGAGGACACTTTTCTAGGTGACAGCAACACAGTCTTTCACTCACAGCTGTGTACCAGGAGAATATTAGGCACAGAATTAGCAAAGGCACCTCTCCACTTGGTAGTAGAAACAGTCTTTCACTCACTCACCAGTTGTAGGCCACGAAAATGTTAGTGTATGGGTAGGACATGAAAGTAGACTGGAACAGTCTAAGTTTCCGCAAGATATGTTTAGGCAGTTATTAGTAACAGACTGGAGCAGTCTGGGTTTTTGCAGCTAAAGACCACAAGATAAATTAGCACACTAGGCACACTGCAGCAGTTTGTAACATCCACAGCTGGGGACTATACATAAACTGCAGCTCAGGAGACCAGGTTCTACTTACAAATCCCAGTAGAAGCAAGACCATAGGTTTGATCCAGGGGAGGAAGTGGTCCAGCAGCCAGTCAGGAGGGCTTCAGGGCCTAGTAACAAACACATGCCCCCTGCCTCCATCTATAACTGACCTTCACAGCAAGGAGCACATGGAAGGGCAACACATGCAAGACAAAACCAGAGAAAATTCCAAGCTCAACTTACCAACCAGTCTGCTTAAAGATCAAATGAACCTGTCTAACAGTACACGTTAAAAAAGAGGTTTAGTTAGCACACATTTTCAAATGCTTATGTAAGCCCCTTCACAGCACCCTGTATTACCTGCAGTCCTAACCCTTGTAAATGTATGAGAGTCTCCAACAGTGGGAGCACATACATTCTAATGGATAGATCAAGGGCAGGTGGGCCTGGAGGTAGCCCAGTCCTCCTTAAAGACACAGTGGCACACTGGACACCCAGCACCTAGCACAATGGCAGCAATGGTGTCCATGTGCTCCTTGCTGTGAAGGCCAGTTATAGATGGGGGCAGGGGCCATTTGTTACTGATGTATTATTGGTGAGAGGACACATTGGACACCTTTGCTGCCATCGTGCTATGTGCAGTGTGCCTATGTGCCTTTAAGAAGGACTGGACTACCTCCAGGCCCACCTACCCTCTATCTATCCATTAAAATGCATATGCTTCCACTGTTGGAGACTCTCATAAATTTACAAGGGTTAGGACTGCAGGTAATGCATGATGCCGTGAAGGGGCCCTGCAGCTTATGCATGCGTTTGCAAATGTGTGCTAACTAAACCCCTGACTTTAATGCATACTGTTAGACAGGTTAATTCGGTTGGTAAGCAGACTGGTTGGTGAGTTGATGTGGGAATTTTCTCTGGTTTTGTCTTGCAGGCTTCAGGGCTTAGCAGTCCCCTGAAGCACACAGTCCCTCTTCCACCAGGGGAAGAACACATTCCTCGGGGCACTCGGCAATTTATCAGCCACCTACCATCTGAGCACACCTCCTGTTAGGATGCACCTATTACTTCTGGTCCTGACTATCACCTTACTATCATATCACATTTACCTTATTGCCAGCATAACTCATTTCCCCATACCCTGGATCATTTACATGCAGGAGACAGAGTATACAAAGTGATATGAGACAGATGGATTGTACACACTGTCTGTTATTCTTAGCTTATACAAAATATTAAATACACAGGACAAGAGGAGCGTTAGTAATTATATCCATCCAATAAGGGGTATATGTTTAAATGGCATGCTTCCTTTACTTATTCAATTAACCAATCATACTAATATGTATTTATATAATCATTACATCTTTTTATCTGGGCAGAACCATTATGTCACTGTCTGGTAAATTATCTGGGACATTTAAGTTCCTCAAATCAAGTTTCAATCACAAGCTTACTTGTTAGGCAATACTATTTAAAATGTACATCTAAGCAAAACAATACATTTTAAGCCCTAGGTTCCAATAACATCACCCAAAACAGTGTAAACATTAGGGGGGCTTTTTACAAGACCCTTTCAACCACCTCTTTCATCACGAAGGTGATGACTACAAACCCTGTTCCATCAATATGCCCTTAACTTTCACCTGGACTACTTTCACACAAATGTACCACCATCCTAAGCATGCAAAAATAGAGAACATTAAACACATCAGAATTAGTAGATATCAAAACTTCAGCTGTATAGCAAGTGTCCATGAAAATAAAGGGGAATGGGTGTGACAGTCCATAAAAGAAAAAGGGAGGGGAGTGCATGACAGTCTGTAGGTTAATGAAAAAGATTCCTCAAAAAAGAACACAAAAAATCTCTCTTGTATGGCTTGTGACTGTCCATAAAATGTAAAAAGGGTCCACATTGCAATTTAATTTTCCTGAACCTTTTAGACACCATAAAAGGATTTGGTTCTGTAGTCGCCCACATAATCAGGAGACCCTTCACCCCATTAAACTCGCTTCTTTGTAAGGACAGAACTTGAAATCCACAGACAAAATGGAACTGATGCATTTGGGCTATGCTTGGGTCGTTGGGCTGGTATCTCAGATCTCTCTCGTGGTATTCACTGGAATTCTCATGGCTTTAGGTTGGCAGCATCATGGCTCTTAGGCATTCCCAGGAACTCTTACAGGAGTGGCTTTCAACCTCCAGCTCGCTTCAGCAGCAACAATGGAGAGTAGCCATGCATCTTACCCGTGATATCCGGGCATCGCTCCTGTGGCCAGAATACCAAAGATGAACAACAAAGATTTCCATGTAAAAGATGTAGTCATTTGTAGTGGGCATCCAGATATTGGGGCATTGAATGGGGTCATTTGTTCACGTGAATGGGACTGGGGTGGATACTGGCTGGGGCAAATACTTCTCCATCCAACATGAGAACCACCTCAACTTAAAACCTTTAACCCATTAGAGGTGTCAAAATAATATTCCTCATTAATTCAAACATAGTTCATTAAGCATACAGAAATAAAATATTTCTTAGCAACAGTTTTCATTCTATAGATTCAATATATTTAACTAAATAATTTTCTCAGACCCCAATATCCCAGCAGAATTCAATAAAACATAAACACCTTTAGTTCCTTATTCCCTCTGGACCCAAGTGAAGGCTGAGGGTATTAGAAAAGAACATTTTACTCAAGAACATATTCTGACTCAGAACATAATTTCCTAAATGTAATATATCTGACTATAAAAAGCAACATATCATCATTAACACTTTACAGCTGAAATTTTTGGAATTTCAAAAGTAATGTATACATAAAATAGTCCCCTTAAGAATAAACCGTATTTAAAATCTCACACAAAACTTTAACATTTCACGGATTCAATATATGCAACACTTCATTTTGGTCCTAATTGCTTAATTTCAGCAACTCTTAAAGTATTTATAATTTCACCCTTTTTACCAAAACACATTATCAAACTTTATTTTTTTTAACCCTTAAGGAAAACTTTTGTAAATACATATATAGATATTAGACCTAATATTAAACATTTTTTCCATAAACAACATGGGCTTAGCAACCTTTACTCCCAAAGTAAGGGCACATAATATTTCATAGGATGAACATTTTGTTTGTGTACATTTTAAGGCATAAACCGAAAACCTTGCCTTAGATATTTTATTGCTCAAATAACAAACCTTCTGCATAACCTAATTTTCCCTTGACCCAATAAAACACATTCTCATTCATTGGAGCCATCTCACTCACTTCATCCACACAGGACATTTTCACATATTCTCCTTAAACACCTCTTTTCCCATATTCCTATATATCAAATCCATGTTATTAAAAGTATATTTTGTTAATTAATACATGGCTTACGCAATGTCTCCATTAAGTTATCCCACTTCTGACACCACCTGTTAGGATGCACCTTTTACCTATTACTTCTAGTCCTGATTACCATCTTATTATTATCATATTACACTTACCATATTGCTGGAATTCCTCGTTTCCCCATACCCAGATCATCTGCATACAGGAGACAGAGTATACAAAGTGAGACAACACATCTGGATTCCACACAGTTCCTCAAATCAAGTTTCAATTATAAGCTTACTTGTTAGGCAATAATGTTCAAAACGTACATCTAAGCAAAACAATACATATAAAGTCCTAGGTTCCGATAACATCACCCAAAACAGTTTAAACATTATTATACCCTTTCACCTCCCCAAGAATTAGCTGGAGCAAGGTAAAAGCCCAGCTTGGGCATTTGAATTTCCTCGCCCTGAGCTCTTGAAAGTTCTCAACAGGCTCAGAGGGAATCAATCAAATGCCCAGACTGTGGAACCAGAACAGACCAAAGCAGCAGATCATCGCTCCTCTGGGTACAGAGCAAGCCACACTGATGTAGCCAGGTGCTGCGTAACTTGCCTATGTCATTTACTACTGAAAGCAGGGGATCAGGGGATATGTGGTCTGGAGAGGCAGGATTTGCATTGGAGCCAATATTGCTGCAGACTACAAATTCCAGCCAGCTGGGGAAGGACATAAATAGCCTAGTATAGAGAGGAGCCCTTCCTCTTAGGGCCACGACCTTCAGCTGAGAGCAGGGACTTGGCCGCTTTGGGAATTGTGAACGAGCGCCGCAGCCTGGACATTGTGGGGAGACTCCAGAAAGTGAGCATTACACCTGCAGGCAGATCCATCATTACCAGCTCCCTGTCGGCCGAGGGAATGTAGGGGGTCATGTGACTGTCAGAGGTCACAGGTACAGACCCAGCTGAATCCCAGCGTCGCTAAGTGCACAGCAATGTACCCTTCGCTGGTTGCAGATTCTTCAAGAGTTTGTTCCAGGACATCCTATTTTCTTCAGCCTTAATTTCATCAGAGCTGGTGAGTGGGTGGAAGCCCACCCTGTATACACACCACAAAGACACGGCATGCAGACACTTTTATCCCATCTCTTTACATGAAAGCTTCCAAAGGAAACACTTTGCATATGCTATCTTTATTGCTGGACGCCATTGCATAGAACCCCCCCTGGTCCTTGTTGAACTAGCTGAAGACACTGGATGTCTAAATCACAAGAACTCCTCTTCTCTCCAACTTAAATTAAGGACTTAAGGGGGGCGTGGCCTGGGCAGCGATGTGAGCGGACGCGGGTGAGCTCCGGTTCCTGCATTATCCTTTTACCGAATATCCTGCAAAAAAAATAGGTGAAACCTCCAAATATCTTGGTGGGAAACCTGCCTGAAGTCACTGGGGGGATGTCTCTGCCGAAAGCGGCCAAAGAAACGGTCTGCAAACTGGCTAAATTTCGGGCCCCTGACAAGGATCAGCAGGTGGAAAATGGCACCGACGCCATTTCCACGATGGAGCAGACGGCCTCAGAACTGAGGGTGCTGGAGGCGATTGCTTAATGCCAGGGCACCCTCACGACCAAGCTGGATGAGGTGAAAATAGACATATCCCTGCTTCGGCAAGATATGTCCGCGCTTAGAGAAAGGGTGACCGAAGCGGAACACAGAATCTCGGCCGCGGAGGACGCCATGCGCCCACTGCAACACACCACGGATGATATTCAGCGGCAGCTGCAAGCTCTGTCAGCCAAGCAGGACGATATGGAGAATCGTCTGCGGAGATGTAACCTACGCTTCATAGGGCTGCCAGAGTCCGCAGAAGGCACAGACCCGGCTGGGTTCCTGGAAGACCTACTGACCACCACCTACAGCAGGGACGCCTTCTCCACCATGTTTGCGGTCGAGAGGGCCCACCGCATCCCGGCCCGGCCGCCGCCGCAGGGGGCTCCCTCGCGGACATTTATAGCCAAATTTCTAAACTTTAAGGACAGAGATAAAATACTACGGCTATCACGAGAGAAAGGCAACATCCAGTACCGCAACGTGCAAATTGCAGTGTTCCCGGATTTCTCAAATGAAGTGCAAAAACAACGATCAAGATTCCAGGAGGTGAAGAGGAGACTGAGGGCTGCACACCTCAAATACGCCATGCTTTATCCGGCTCGTCTACGCGTGGAAGTAGACGGCAAGGCCCAGTTCTTTGACTCCCAGGAGGCTGTGACGGATTGGCTGGATCGTAGAGGGGACCGGGCCTGAATGGCTTTACAGCGAGTGGGGCGATTCCAAGCAATGCACAGCAACCCAACATGTGAGTAACCCATGATTCACCCATAGCCCTGTCCCCCTCATCCCACGCTGTGTGCCCCCCTTCTTCCCCCCGGCCCCTCACTCCTTCGTCTCCGCGAACTGGTCAACCACGACATTTGTACCAATCTGTCCCCCCCGGTTAGGACCCCTTCTATTAGTCTGGCCCCGGTATTGACTGGTTCCTGGACGCTTCCCAGCATAACATATCTCGTTCCCCAGATACCGGAAGACCGGGTCGCACCGATTATTCGGATGGAAATCGGTAATGTTGGAGATATCTGCAGGAGTATTTCTCTCACTGACTACCAAACTCCTGGCAGGAGAACTACAGAGGGACCTCTCATAGACAGCTCACGTTCGTAAGCATTGTCCCAGAGAAATGATCGCTCCCCTAGACGGGGGAAAGTTGTTCAGAGGTACCATTTTTTCACATACCCTTTCCCTCTTGGGCGGGGGTCAATTCCTAAACTTGACACCCAGCGCACGGGTCAGCATAAATGGTACGTGTTTAAGTAATGTGCCTCCATACTACAGACTAACATGGATGACTGTTTTTTTTGGGGTTTTGGTTTTGGGACTAAGGCTCGCGTCCAGTTGGGGGTGACGCAGAGCAGGGTGGGGGGAAATTGTTTTACCAAATCTTTAAGTTTGTATTTTTGATTATAAATCTAAATTCTTGCACAGAATCCAGCAATATACATGGTATAGAATGTTATGTAGTCTGAGAAATGCAATCTATGTCAATGCACAATTCGCTTTGGTGGATGGTGTGTCCACTACCCTGCGGATCTGTCTGATATCTATGAAGGGCTGGGTAGATGATCCAAAACTAGTGGGATGGCCACGGTAACATTTCTCACCTGGAATGTACGGGGCCTAAGAAATCAAATTAAAAGAACAGCAATTCTTTCATATATTAAGGCTCAGGGTGCAGATGTTACCGCTCTGGTAGAAACACATATAACGGGCAAACTACAAATGTCTCTGAAACGCCCTTGGGTGGGATGGGTGTTCCACTCCATGCACTCCCAATACTCTAGAGGGGTATCGGTACTAATCAGCAAAAGAGTCTCCTTTGAGCTACTGGAACTCCAGACAGATCCGCAGGGTCAATATGTTTTTATGCATGCCTCTATTAGAGGCAGACCTTTATTGATCATGGCATGCTACATCCCCCCTCCATACTGCTCGGCTGTGGTCCGGGAGGGACTAGCCTTCATAGCACGATTCCCGCAGGCTCCCGCGGTATGGATGGGGGATTTCAACATGGTCATGGTCCCTGCACAAGACAGAGCGAATATACCAGGTAGGGGCGACTTATCTCCAACTATGACACGCTTTGGCAGACTGATGTCTGACTTTGCCCTCGTGGACTCATGGCGTTATAAGCACCCTGACTCCAGGAAGTATTCATGCCATTCGACAACGCATCACACTATGTCCAGGATAGACATGATTTTTCTAACCCCGACATTCTTACCCAATCTCGTGGCGACGGGATTTGCGGACAGACACTTATCGGACCATGCCCCCTATTGGGTGACTATTCGACTGTACGAGAGCACCCAAATTAACGCATGGAAATTGAACCCTTTCTGGTTGTCACTCCTAGAGCACCAAATAGATATCTCCCGGGAATTTCAATTTTTCTTTACGCAAAACCAGGGTAGCACTTCCACAGGTAACATATGGGAGACATTTAAATTGCATGCCAGGCGGGTGCTATCTGATCGGATTAACAGACATAAACACAATTCTAAACTAATTATCAAACAGGCTGAGGATCACTTGTCGCGGTTGGAAGAGACCTTTACACAACATCCCACCGCCCAAACTAGTGCCAATATAAGAATGCAAGCACGCACAGTAGCCCAGCTGCACATGGAAAAGGCCAAGCAACGCATATTTTTTACGAAACAACGGGTGTTTGAACATGGCGAACGGGTAGGGAGGTTGCTCGCATATTTGGCACATATGGACCACACTCCACCCGTAGTGGTGTCTCTCACTACCCAAAACGGAGATACAATATCGGACCCCCAGCTCGTAGCTGAGGAGTTTAGGCTATTCTATGCATCCCTATACAAATCTCAAAGTACATCCACCCCTTCCCAGGTAGCAGAATTCCTTCACAATATACAGTTCCCCCAGCTAAATAGGGACCAGGTAGTGCTGCTGGACGCTCCAATAACCCTGGAGGATGTCTCC
>BLSH010214078.1:1257488-1269925 GCA_018402905.1 Glandirana rugosa | reverse complement strand
GTGTATCTGGTGAAAAGTAATTTATTTACGTACAACAGGACTTGTCTTTTCATGACTTCTTATCCGCTGGTATATGTCTCCAGCGAAGATTCACTTATTCTATCCCGATATTTCATGCCTGTGCTTTAGGGGCTGCGGCGAAGTAGGTACCTTACTCCATATCTTTTGGAGTTGCAAACTCCTTGAACCAATTTGGAAAAACACAACTTCAATGGTAGCCCAACTCACAAAGAAATCAATCACCCTCTCTCCACAAATCTGTATCCTATACTTCACAATTCCAGACATTCCCAGAACTTGCATGAGACTGGTGCACACACTCATAAGTTCAATCCAGTGGATGATTGCCTGCAACTGGCTAACAGGCAATCTTCCCTGGAACCAGGTCTTGGGAAGGATGAATATGGTCAGATTAACAGAGCGATTGTACTTTTCTGTTCAGGACAACATGCATTTATTTAATGAAAAGTGGTCTATGTGGACTGAGGACTAACCTCCCATTACCAGAACATTTAAGATTATACCACCTCCCTCCTCCACATCTACTTCTCATATTAGGCACTCCATATTAAATGTCTACCTTATATTATCAACGTACCTTTATAACTTACCTCATGTATTATCTTGATGTACCATCCTTTCTTATCATTTTGTCATACCATGTACTTGTGTCACTTCTTTTTATATGATGACCTTTAATAAAAATTTGTAAACAAAAAAAAAAAAAAAAAGAATTTTTGCATTGCCAGAATAGTATATATGATCTCCTATCCGTCTCCTAAATTCACGGATTGTTTTGCCCACATAGAAAGCAGAGCACCTACATTTCATTAAGTAGATCACTCCTTTGGTGGTACAGTCTGCATATTGATGTAGATGATGTAGTTCGTTGTTGGGGAGGAGGGTGGTAGGTCCCTCAGCAACCCAAGGGCATCTGGCACAATTCCCACACTTATGTGTGCCATGAGGGAGTGTCAAACTATCTGTCTCTGAGCTATAATGGCTTGAGACTAAGGTGTCTTTTAGGTATGTAGCTCGTCTGAATACTATTTCTGCATGTGGCGTTACATATGTACTGAGTGTAGGGTCTTCCGCTAAGAGATGGCAGTGTTTGGTAACAATGGTTTTCAATTGATTTTCATGAGTCGAAAATTTTGTAATGAGTTTGTCAGTCAGTTTGTTTGTGTTTTTTGGTTTTGTATAAAAGAGAGGCCCTTGATTGTATCACAGTTCGGTTGTAAGCCTTTTTTAGAGTGGTTTTTGAATACCCTCGAGCTAATAAACATTTTTGTAGTGCTTGTGCTTAAATTTGGAAGTCACTATCATGTGCACAGTTTCTGCGTAGTCTCAGATACTGTGAATATGGAATACTTCTTTTTAAACGGACCAGGTGAGCACTAGTTGCATGTAATATTGTGTTTCCTGCGCTTGGTTTACGATAAAGATTAGTTGTAATATGTCCATCCATTTCGAGTGTGACCTCGAGGTCCAGAAATGAGATTTTTTTGGGATTGATGTTGTATGTAAATTTAAGATTATACTGGTTATTATTGAAAGCTTTCAACATGGTATGTAGTTCTGTCAGTGGGCCCGTCCATACGCTCAAAAGATCATCAATGTAATGGTACCAACATAGAACATATTTCAACCAAGGTAAGAACTTATCATCCGAAAAAAGCATACGCTCCCAATTGCCTAGATAAAGGTTGGCGTATGAGGGTGCACACCACGTCCCCATCGCCACACCTTGAGTTTGCAAATAAATGGTGTCCATAAATGTGAAGCAATTTCTGTTTAGGATGAATCCCAATAGTTTGAGGATGAACTGATTTAAGGGCCATGTGTTGGTGTCTTGTTCATTCAAGAAGGTTTCCACCGCTTTTATGCCTTGCTTATGAGGTATACTCGAATATAAAGCCTCAATGTCCACCACTACTAATAGTGCCCCTGGGGGGGCTTGTATGTCCTCGATATGTTTAAGGAGATCGACTGTATCCTGTATGTACGATGGTAATCGAACCACATGCAGAAGTAGAAACGAATCCACATATCTACTCGCATTTTTGGTCAATGAGCCTATCCCGGAGACTATCGGTCTCCCTGGGGGTTTCGTTTTATGTTTGTGTATTTTTGGAATTGAATAAAAAGTTAGTATTCAATGGTGTTTCGTGTTTAGATAGTCTAATGTGTCCTTATCAATTATACCTGTCAAGAATGCTTCTACACATAGGCCACGGAACTCATCCTCAAAGTTGGTGATCAATTTCGAATCTATGGGGCGGTACTATTGTGGGTTACCCATAATATTCAGACACATGGTCCAATAATACTCATGGGTCATCACCACAATGTTACCGCCCTTGTGCGAAGGTTTGATCACTATATTTGGGTCATTTTGCAATTGTTTAAGGGCTATTTGTTGTTGGGAACATATGTTGTGTATGATTGGATGCCACTGTGTCTGTTTTAGGTCTCGAGTGCATTGGTGTAGAAAAGACCAAATTTTAGTCAGGCATAACGTCAAATCCGGGAACTTAGTGGATTTCGGTTTGAAACTGTGAGGTTTAATTTGTAAATCACTAACCGGTGGATTTAAATTGCCACTGTCATGGAGTAGGGGTGTTTGAGAGGCATCAGACTCTTCCTCTACATTGCTCCCACTTTCATCATAAAGTAACATGAGATCTCTGAGAGCCCTGCATTCCTCCATTGTGTAATTCCTTGTCTGTTCTGTTAGTTCAATTTCCAATTTTTTGCGATTTCGTTCGCTGTCATATAGATATTTGTACGTTAAATTCCGTGCGAACAGATGCAAATCTTTTATTGTTTCCATCGTGTTAATTGGGTAAGTAGGACAAAACCCTAGGCCCAGTTGAAGCACCGACGTTTGATCGGTGGTAAGTGGTGTAGAGGTGAGATTGATTATGTTAAATCTACTCTCTTGTGTGTTTTTTAAGTTTGTGGAGGTGGTTGAACTACAAATGATTTGAAGTTGCTTTGTTTGGTGGTTTTGGGGGTGGTGGATAGATGGTCTAAAAAACCATCATCAGTGGGGGTGTTGGGTTTCTAACCAGTGATCCGTGCGCCACGGTTTAAAGCTGCCTGTAGGGCGGGTATGATATTACCCGCACCTGAGGCTGTGTCGTTAATGTGGGGTGAGTTTGACTGTTTAGTGCAGCTTATGTCGTTTGGGGATTGTCCTCCGTTACATGTGCGTTTCTGTGCTCGCGCTCGAAGTGCCTTGGGTCCCGGGCCAACGTGGTCGAACCTGCTGTGAAAGAATTGAAAATACAGAGGAGTCAGATTCAGAGTATTCATCATGCGATTGTCTAGTATTAGCCGGTTGTCTTTTTTTATTTCGGTTAGGGTTGGTATCTAGATGAGTCCACTTGTACGCATAGCCCCCCATAAATGCCAACCTATCTCTGTGTAGTTTTGCTTGTTTTTTAGCAATCATTTCTTTATTAATAGCTTCTAGACGATTTATTTCTTGCCACTTAGTATGGAAATCTGGATGTTGAGAAACAGATTTGTATTGTTCATTTAAATTGTCAATATCTGCATTCAAAAGACACATATCCTTTAGATATTGTTGAACCAAAAGGTTCATCATAGCTTTGCTACAATCATTAAGTATTTGTTCCCATTCTTTTGTGAATGTATCTGTGGGGTTTTTAATGGTGGGAAAAGTTTGTATACGTAGACCCTGGGGATTAATTCCCCTCGTCAATGTATTTTTGAAAAAAATCAATGTGCCAATGTAAATGAGATTTACGTTTCAGCAAGTTATACATTTTGCCTAGATAGGTTTGCATTTCTTCTTGTGTTTTAGAGGATGGGGGTGTACAAGCTGATTGAATATCAGACATAAATCCTGCCCATGCGGTACCATGTAAATCCATCTTGTGCCAATATAATTATCCACTACTGATAGGATAGGAATCTCAAATCAAATTATAAAATATGATTAAACCATCAGTAGTAAACTGAGCCTTACCAAAACGGAGAAGGGGCGCCCCAGGTGTGTTATCCACCCTATGTACATCATAAAGCGAGCTCAGAACTTGAGAATTGCATACAGGTACCTACATCCCGAATTGACATGGAAAATTCTAAAAAAGGAGGGGCTATGGGATTTTATTGGTACCGACATAGGCTTACAACATCAGTTTGTTTAAAACAATATCATTTATTTAATGAAAAAAGTTTTTCCTTTACATTAAAAACTGGTTTATGCACATAAGCATTTACAGTACACATAGGTAATACATAGTCTCATACGGTCTGTAGCATTGTGTTTCTCAACATGTTTCACGGCAGATCCGCTTCCTCAGGAGAGTATCACAAGTACTTATGACCAAACACTGAAAATAACAACAGGGTTTTAATGTACATAACAATAAACACATAGTAAATATGTATAATGACCCAGCATGTATATTGTTGTCACAGTGATGTGCCGGTTATCTCTATCACAATAATGCATTAAGTGCCAGCGGTGCTTACCATGCAGACATGACCGTGGAAGCAAAGCGCAGAAGGCATCGGATATTCCCCCAGGCGAGCATGGGAGGGTATACTGTTTAGATGATATTGACTTATTGTGATCTTCCTTTGCATTGTATATCTTTTGTTTATTTACTAAGACCAAAGTTTAATGCCGAAATATATCTGCCTTAGTAATTTTTGTTCTTATCTGCCTTAAAGAATTTTAAGTAAAATACTAGTTTACTCTGCTACAGTCTGGTGTATGTGTACTAGCATTGTCAATTTGAAACATGTTCGAGCCCAGGGTATCAGAGGTGTTGGGTGGCTTGCAAGGTCAGGGCAACCTTTGAGGACAGTCCTCTTCCAGCAGCCCTCACAGGGATGGCGCTACACTAGATTTACCTAGCATCCTTAGCAGTGGTGGCCCGTCCATAAGGGGCACAGGGGCACACCCCAATCCATGTGCTCGACCCCTAATCTCCATGCAGGGCACCGGATGCATGGATTTCAATGGGATTTTGTTTTGGAAGCACATGATTAGAGCCAGAGGCTCTAAATGGCTTAAAAAAGGGTGGACTTGGGGTGCAGAACACTGCACCCTGAGCCCACCCAGTTAGGTGACAATAGCAAATTAATATTCGCTATTCCTGATTCTCCTCCCGGCCAATAAGCAAGCGGTGTCCTGAGACCCAAATGGCCAGTGAGTCTTAGGGCTCCCAGCCAATTGGGTCTCAGGAACCATTTCCTGTTCAGTCAGGAGGAGAAGCAAAGTCTGTTCAGCCAGGATAAGAAGCCCAGGCTCTTCCTTTGGCTGGAGTGAGGAGCAGCAGCCCTCCCCTGGTCCTCGGTCCACATCATCTCTTAAGGTAAGGCTGCCTTACCATCTGTCTCCTGCAGGGGGGGGGTGCTTGTGGCGGCGGTGCGATTGAGGGGGGTTTGTTTGCCACTCCCCCCAAATATTGAGCACCACCCACCACTGATCCTTAGTCTAGGAGGGTGCTACTCAACCACAGGGATTACTGTGTGATCTAGGCTGTTTAGTCTTTAGGTCAACCTAGGTGACATAAAAATAATACCTGGAATTTGTAAAGACTGGCTCAGACAAATTTTGTGAAAGTGTCTTACATGCATTCTAAAAGTTTGTGTACCTGTCCAGAACTTGTACTTGAATTTGGCGCATGCTGTGTCAATTTTAGAATACACACGAGACACTTTCACAAAATCTGTCTGCGTCAGGGCTTCTCTCTGTATGCCAAAAGAGAGCAGATCTCAATTTAGCTCCCCTTTCATAAAATATGAACTGTCTGTATTTTACTTTGAATCTGGCACATACATTGCATTACAATGTAAAAGTGGTGCATTTCAGAGCTACCTGAATTTGGTGCACGAGTTGCTGTCAGAACCAAAACTGTTGCAGATGTTTTTTTTTATTGGGTGCAATATATTAACAAGAGCGATTAACACCAGAAAAGTGGTGCAACATCTTTTTTGAATCCCCCTATCTGTTTTGGTAAAGCTGACATGTGCTCTATTCATATGATATTCAAATTGATTTTTGTGATAGCCCCACTTTAAGGGTGGGAGCCCATACAATTCAAATATTATGTCTTTAAAGGCCAACAGCTATAGCATATTGATCTTTCCTATAATAAATTAGATTGCAACTTATGTTGTCATGTTTAACGCATGTTCAGGTCAGTTCGGTTAAAAATATTCCCAGCTGTGATAAGTGTATTGCACTCGTACCCTGGGGGTGTGTATAAAACCGTGAACTCAGATATGGGAGAGGGATTGTAAGCAGTTAACAGCCACAGAAGGCCAATAAAACACATCTTCCTACATGACAGCGGAATATGAAAGCTCTTGTCTGCAGCTTCTACATTACACTATAGATTTGTTATAATGAGTATAGAAAATAAAGAATTGAATTATTTTCTTCAACAGGCAATTTGAGTTTTACTTTTATTTTCAAGGGAAACATGAAAATGGAATATGAATTATATGGATAACCCCACCCAGATGTGTTCCTCTAGCCTTTATTATAAGCCCTATAGCTTCATCAAGTTGTTTAAGACCCCTTTCACACTAGATCGCTGCTAAAACACAAAAAAGACCCATTTTGCGCCGCTTCCGAATCGCTTTTCAGGCACTTTGGAAGCGCTGCCCATTCATTTCAATGGGCAGGGGCGTTTTTGAAGCGCTATTTGTAGCGCTTCAAACCTGCCCCAAAGATGCTGCTTGCACCGCCCCGCAAGCACACCACTCCAGTGTGAAAGCCAGTGGCAGCTCGTGTTTTTTTTAGGGGGGGCGGCAATCAATCAACCCCCTCCCCCCACGGCCAATGGCATGGACCACGGACGCACACTGTCACCCCAACCCTCCCACCTGAGGCTAATGCTCATCCAGCACCCCGCCCACTGCCGCACTTACCCCATCTTAGTGGCGGGTCAGGCAGTGGGTGAAGGGTGGCAAGAAGTGTCCCAGGAGCGGTTCTGTTACCTCTCATAGAGACACAGTGCATCTCTTCTTTCCTCCTTGCAAGGCGTCCAATAGGATCAGCTGTACTGTCAGCCAGTTGGGTGATGGGAATCAGACCCGCTTCCTGATTGGCCAGGAGGAGGATCAGTGTTGCAACAGCAAATATTCATTCACTGTTGCAATAACCTGGGTGGGATTGGGACACAATGCTCTGCGCCCAGAGCCCACCCTATTTTGAAGCCTATTAGAGCCTCTGGCTCTAATCAGGTGCTTCAAAATACACCCCCCATCCCTGCAATGGTAGTTCATGCACCTGGCGTCCTGAAAGGCGCCAGGTGCTTGGATGGGGGGGCAGCGGCTGTGTTAGGGGGCGGTGCCCATGCGCCCACCATGAAAGCACCTATTAAATTCAATGGGAGGCGGTTTTCAGGCAGTTTTCAGAGGCTATTTCTAGAGCTAAAATGCCTGAAAACTGCCTCAGTGTGAAAGGGGTCTTAGGAAGAATTCCAGGTATGGATATTTTTTGCAAGGTTACAGTGGTCAAGCTTGGAATATACCATGCCTTGCTGATCCTTCTTTACAATGTAGCAGGGCAGCCACTCGCTTGGCAAGGGGTGCCACAATCTTCACCTCTTCCAATAAGAGAATGCTTTACATTCACTGAGAAAACAAAAGAGTTCTGTGAATGGCACCTGTGCCGAGTAACCTCCTGTGTTCACAATGCAGAAGGGCAGCCGCTCAGCATGAGAGTGAAGTGGTGAAGCATATGTATTGTTTTTAACCCTTTCACTGCCAGGTCCATATGTTATATGAACATGAAAATGGGTGGGGGGGGGGGGGTTTACACACACTCCCAGTGCCTGTCCGGGCCCTGCTTTCCTATCTGCAGTCACTTCCAGTTCCCCCCGTCAGTTTCCCTGGCCAGCATGACTGGAAAGAATGTAGTGCAGGGCGATCTGCACTGTATTAGACTGATTGGGGCACAGGGGATACATCCGGGGTCTAAAAGTCTCAATGTCTCATTAACCACTTCACTTCCGTAAGGTTTACCCCCTTAATGACCAAGCCATTTTTTGTGATACGGCACTGCGTTGCTTTAACTGACAACTACGCGACACTGTAGTCAAATAAAATTGATGTCATTTTTTTCCCACAAATAGACCTTTCTTTTGGTGGTATTTGATCACCTCTGCATTTTTTTTATTTTTTGCGCTAGAAACAAAGAACGACCGACAATTTTGAAAAAAATATATACAAAAAAAAAAGTAAAAAATCAAATTTCTTCATCAATTTAGGCCAATATGTATTCTGCTACATATTTTTTGTTTGGTAAAAAAAACCCTGATAAGCATATATTGATTGGTTTGTGCAAAATTACAGCATCTAAAAAATATTGGACATTTTTATTTACTTTTCATTATTTTATTTTTTTTACTAGTAATGGTGGTGATCAGCCACATATAGCGAGACCGCAATATTGCAGCGGACAAATCAGACACCTGACACTGTTGACACTTTTTTGGGGACCAGTGACACTAATACAGTGATCATTGCTAAAAAAATGCACTGTCACTGTGCTAAGGGAGGGTGTCAACAACAGGGGAGATCAAAGGGTTAAATGTTTGCCTAACCAGTGTTTCACTGTAGTGTGGCAGGTGTACTACTGGAAGACATAGATCAGTGTTTTTGCTTCACAGAAACACAGGATCCATGTCTTCTGTACTCAAAGAATGATAGTCTGCCTTGTTTACATAGGCAGACTGTCATTCTGTCAGAGTAACGAACAATCGGCAGATCCCAGCGGACATTCGGTCCACGGGACCCATTAATCAGCTCCCACTGTGTAAAATCACAGCGATTGCGCAGAAAACCCGGAAGTGTAGAATCAAGTATATATACATGATTCTGCACAGAGCGGCCTCCCTGTCAGTAAATCTGCTATGGGGCAGTCAGGAAGCGATTAAAGAGAACCCGTCACCAACAAATCACCACATAGGGGGCTTTCTGTGCCCCGTGTGACAAAAAAAAGGGACGGCCAGGTCTTGGTAGATTTGCAGTGGTCTGATACTCCTTCCATTTCAATATTATCGCTCGCACAGTGCTCCTTGGGATGTTTAAAGCTTGGGAAATCTTTTTGTATCCAAATCCGGCTTTAAACTTCTCCACAACAGTATCTCGAACCTGCCTGGTGTGTTCCTTGTTCTTCATGATGCTCTCTGTGCTTTAAACGGACCTCTGAGACTATCACAGTGCAGGTGCATTTATACGGAGACTTGATTACACACAGGTGGATTCTATTTATCATCATTAGTCATTGAGGTCAACATTGGATCATTCAGAGATCCTCACTGAACTTCTGGAGAGAGTTTGCTGCACTGAAAGTAAAGGGGCTGAATAATTTTGCACGCCCAATTTTTCAGTTTTTTATTTGTTAAAAAAGTTTGAAATATCCAATAAATTTCGTTCCACTTCATGATTGTGTCCCACTTGTTGTTGATTCTTCACAAAAAATTACAGTTTTATATCTTTATGTTTAAAGCCTGAAATATGGCAAAAGGTCGCAAAGTTCAAGGGGGCCGAATACTTTCGCAAGACACTGTATAAGCATGTATGAGCGTGAACACACACGTCGAGGGTGCCTACACAAGAAAGTGCTGATTGTGATACACATGTTACATATCGTTGCGCATGCTGGAGTGAGAGTAATATTTCTAGTACCAGACCTCCTCTGTAATGCTAAACTGATGACCCGTGGGGGCTTTTAAAGTGTTGCCTATAGAAAATAGAAGTTTGTCACCATTTCACGGGCGCACACAAATTTAAGGTTTGACATGCTGGGTATCTATTTACTCGGTGCAACCTCATCTTTTATATTTTACCAAACAAAAAATAGGTAATTTATTGCATTTGTGTGCCCTAAAATTAACTTTAGTGTATTCTTTACAGAAATTTTGCTTCGCCTAGCTCTTTGCAGTAATATAGTATAACATAGAAAATTGGATCTACCATTATTTTATTCTCTAGGGCACATGTGTCAAACACAAGGCCCGTGGGCCAAATCCAGCCCCCCAGGTCATTTCATGTGGCTCTCACACCTCTCCGGCAGCTGCATCATCCCCTCGTCTCTACCTCCTGTTGTCTCAGCCATCGGCAGCAAAGAAGAGGACAAAACTCCTCTGGTCCACCTTCAGACCCTGCATTTTCTGCTTTCCAGCTCCGCCTCTAGCTGCCTCCCAACAGCAACAACAATAATCAATAGTGTACCCCAACCCCTCCACCTCCATTTTGGATATATACTGTATATATTAATTTTTTTGGGGCTTTTTGGTACCTTTTCTGCTCTTTTTCTTCTGGACATTTGTCCTATGACGCCGCAGCGAGGTACATCATTTCCACAATCACATCGTGCCCTCCTCTTTTCCCCCGCTTTCTTCTGGGACCCCCATGACTAAGCTCCGGGAGGGAGTGAAACACGTTGGGGGCGTGGCCTGGATGGAGTCCAGGCTGAGGTTGCCACTCTATTTACCTTCTTAGGATATCTTAGATGTGAGACTTCCAGGGGCTACCCCTTTCTTTCCTGAACCCGCGTGACCATTCAGAAAGCGCCGCGTGACATGCGCAGTAGGAAACTGGCTGTGAAGCCTGAAGGCTTCACTGCTGGTTTCCCTTACTAGCAATACCAGCACCTGCACCCGGAGCCGAGAGATGGATCGACTTGGGGTGCCGACATCGCGGGCTCCCTGGACAGGTAAGTGTCCTTATATTAAAAGTCAGCAGGTGCATAATTTGTACCTGCTGACTTTTTTTTCCCCCAGGCAGAACACCGCTTTAAAAGGAAGTTGTTGGCATAACACTTTAAGGTCAAGTACACACAACATAACTTAATCTTGGTTTGTAAGCACTACTCTGAAGAGCTTGATGATTGTACTCAGCAGGTGTTTAGCAGGCTTCACTAGGCACTTTTTAAGCATTTAGTGTCTGCAGAGCTCAGTCCAGTTATTTCCCATAGCTTGCTCATTCTCTGCTGTTTTAACCCATTTAATGCTTTATAAAGCTGCAGCCACTGCTTTTATTCAGATCCGTAAATGGTTATCTCCTATTGGTGCTAAAGTGTGCGGTACCTCCCAGCAGAAGTCACTTGGGGAAAATGTCAAAAAGCATAGAAGATCTTTTAAAGTTTAACTTTAGGTATGATCTCAAAATATAACTAAAGGCAAAACTTTTTTTTTTTTGTGTTGGATAGAGAGGAGAGGGATTAGAGCACCTGTCAGTTTTTTTGCTGTCTGCGTCCCCATTAAGGAGATTCATTCTCTCTGGTTACCTATGTAGTCAGGAGCTGGTGAATATTGCCTGCCTCATCAGGAGACACCTTGCAGTGTTTGTTTCAGTGAGGCTGTTTCCTCCTAGTGCTCAGCCTGGACTTTATGTCATCACATCCTGATAACAGAGGGTAAAAGATCTAAGAGTGAAGCAAAGCATCTTGGGACACGTAGTCTAGAGAGCCAGGGCTTGCACTCAGTAGGACGGAATTGGACTGCAAGCACCAGCCACCTGTTGAAGAGAGCACAGAGTGCTGGGAGAGGTCATATAAAGTCTGTGTTGCGGCGGGAATGCTCTCTTGGGACCCGGCCTGGATCTGCAAGCAGTGACTTGTGCGGTAGATTAGTGGTTCTCAACCTCAGTCCTCAAGTACCTCCAACGGGCCATGTTTTGGGAACTTCCCTTAGATAAAATAGCTCTCATCAATACCATGTCATTGATATTGATTTATAGCAGCTGTGAAAAGTAAAGGAAAACCTTAAAAAGTGTCCTATTGGGGGTACTTGAAGACTGAGGTTGAGAACCACTGTGGTAGACTGTGCTGTGGCCGAGTTGTGGCATGTGCTACAGGGAAAGAGAGAGAGAGAGAGAGATAGAGAGTAGTGTTGAGCGAACCCGGACTGTAACGTTCGGGTCCATACAGAAATTTCGGGTGTCTGGGGCACGGACCCGGACATTTCAAAAAATTTTCGGGTTCGGTCCGAGGTTCTGCTATTTTACTCCACGTGTTGAGAAGCTGCAGGGCAGCCAATCAACAAGCGTTTCACTGGTTTGCCCTTAGAAGCCATCACAGCCATGCCCCAGTGTACTACGTGACCGGTTAGTGTCGGTACGGTAATCATCCGTACCGACACTACCGAAGATTCCCGTTTGGTCACTTTGCGAACAACTAACCGACGGGACGTCGAAGAGTTGTGCACCTCATTTTATCGTCTTGGAGCCTGGCTTGGGCTTTTAAAAAACTTTACAGGCCCAGGCACGGGGTCTGTGGGCTTTAAAGACATACCTGGGCTTGCAATGTCAGGCCCAAGCGAGTTGTGATGAGAGATAGAGAGAGAGAGAGAGAGAAAGGGACATCGTGTACGGTGTTGAGCCGGTGTCGTGTCAGATGGTGTCACCAAGAGTTGGAGTCAGAAGTTCATGGGGGTTAT
>BLSH010214078.1:1232231-1251909 GCA_018402905.1 Glandirana rugosa | reverse complement strand
GTTTCACACGAAAGACGGTTTAGTAACTATTCCCGTGAAGGGAAGTGGGGAATTCTTTATGTGTATTCAATAAGACGCACTTACCACATCGGCTCAGTTGTATTTCCGGTGTCTAATTCGGGTGGAGGGTGAGTCATGTATTGATAATCTAGTATGAATGGCCGGGAGCGGGGTGGGTGGCACTGGCCCCCTGGACACAGATAGCTCCCATTCGGGGTGTCTGGCGGGCCTGGGCGACTCTCACGGCTCCATGGAGTTTGTACAGGAATGTGAGTTTCTAATACAAATGTTTTGCCGTTTAAGGAAAGAATCTGTCTGATAACAACAGCTCTCTCCATACGGACTTTTGATAATTTCTTGTTATGGTATATATTCATATGTCTGCTTCTGATTGTTACCTTTGATATACAATTTAAATTCAATAAAAATATTGAGATAAAAAAAAAAAAATAAAAAAAAGAGTGAAGCAAAGCATCTTGGGACACGTAGTCTAGAGAGCCAGGGCTTGCAATCAGTAGGACGGAATTGGACTGCAAGCACCAGCCACCTGTTGAAGAGAGCACAGAGTGCTGGGAGAGGTCGTATAAAGTCTGTGTTGCGGCGGGAATGCTCTCTAGGGACCCGGCCTAGATCTGCAAGCAGTGACTCGTGCAGTAGATCAGTGGTTCTCAACCTCAGTCCTCAAGTACCTCCAACGGGCCATGTTTTGGGAACTTCCCTTAGATAAAATAGCTCTCATCAATACCATGTCATTGATATTGATTTATAGCAGCTGTGAAAAGTAAAGGAAAACCTTAAAAAGTGTCCTATTGGGGGTACTTGAGGACTGAGGTTGAGAACCACTGTGGTAGACTGTGCTGTGGCTGAGTTGTGGCATGTGCTACAGGGAAAGAGAGAGATAGGGAGTCATCATGAGCAGGTGCAGGAGCATCTGCTGCCAGCCACATCTGATCATCCGGCAGCAGCCTGGAGGCCCCCCTCATATCCACGCCAGATTCAGCTGGACAGTTACGCGGAGTGATGCAGGGTCGATCACTGTCCCATGAGCAAGACTCAGCAGAGATCTGCTGCAGAGCCTTCATGCAATTCTTCCACATAAGGTGGTCGCTGGGATTGGTGAGCGGGCACTTGTGCAGTCATTCTATACCAGAGGACACTGCATGCAGACACCATTGCCTTACCCACTCTAACAAGTTTGCAAGGGGACCCTTGCTACACCTTGACCCATACTGAGAGAGCTTAGGGTACATCCCATTTGTCAGGACACTGCGCACATCTTAAAAAGCTAGCTGAAGACTTAAAGCCTTCCTCTTTAAAGGACTACAAAATATCCCTCCCCCCAAAAGGAATAAGGGCATTGGCACCTACCTGGGCCCGCATAGTCATCAATGACTTTATTTAATAGAGAAAAGGGGATAAGAACTTTAGCGTGTTTAGTGTGAATCTAGAGTTTACACATTGCTGGGGCTGTGGTGTCAAGAGTAAAGGGAGAGGTTTGACGGGAGCCTAGTCACTCCTCTACTCTTTTTAGCTTGTTACCATATACTCCACCCAGGATTAAATTCTGCTATTTATATGTTCTTGAAGGGTTCTGATTGCTTATTCTTTAATTGGTTGTGCCATCAGATTATTGACTGTGTTTTACCTATTATTGAATTCATTGCCAGTAATTTGCCAGTAAAACAAGACAACTGGTCTACTTTGCATGTGTGTGTGCCCTTAAATTTCTTTCTTGCTGATAACAGAAATATCAGAACCCAGAGTGTCAGAACTCAGGAGGTTCAGAGGACTTGCAAGGTCAAGGCAATGAGTGGGGTACCAAATCTTTGAGCGGCCCTTATGGGGGTAGCACTACACCATTATCTTGGAAAGTGAAAGTAGTAAAAAATCCCAAATTTCACATTGTTGCCAGAAAAGTAATAGAGGTGAAATCTTTTAATGGGGACACTAGTTCTGGTGACCTGGGGGGTCCCCAAGGAATTCCCTTAATTTGCAGGGATTTCCTATCACTTCCTGTTTGGCTATGAGACAAGAAATGAAGGTAAACCTGCCCAAGGGACAAAGACGGCAAAAATATACCTTACAGGTGTTATAACCCTCCCTTACACTATTTAAAATGAAAAAAAAAAGTTTTGCCTATAGTTCTACTCTAATTGCATACTTACATTGGTCCAGCTTGGACCAATGTACGTGTGCATAAACGTGCATTTTGTTTTGTTAAAATCAAAATTCGGACAAATTTTTCATAATTTGGATGCATCCAAATTACGGAACTACAATAGTAATGATATTAAACAAATCCGTAATAACAATTCAAACGGAAAAAATTTGGACAGAATTTGATTTGAATCGAATTCGAAAACAATTTGAATTCAATTCGGAAACAAATTCAAAACAAATTAAAAAAAAAACATTGGTTTTCTAAAAAAGAATATAAAATGATAAAGTAATAAAGGTAAAAGAATAGTAAAGAATAATAAAAATAAAAATATAGTAAAGAATAGAATAGAATGTAATAGAATATGATTAAATAAAAAACAATATACAGTATATGACTATCTTCCTAAGTCCAAATTTCCAATAGTATAAATTCGAAAGATTGGAATAGAAATCAAAACAATGGAAACCAAAATAATAGAAAAGAATAGAATAGAAAATAAGAGAATAGACTAGAAAAGCAATAGAATAGAAAAAAATAATAGAAAGAATAACACCCTCTTCCGAAATTCGAATTTCAAATAGAATGAATTTGAATAGAATGGATTAGAATAAAATCCAAAACAATGGAATCTAAAATAAAGAATAATAGAATAGAAAAACAATAGAATAGAAATTAAGAGAATAGAAAAGAATATAATAGAAAAAGATAGAATAGAATAATATAAAAAAATATATAACCATCTCCTGAAATTCCAATAGAATGAATTGGAATTCAAATTTGAATAGAAAAGATTATAATAGAAACGAATAGAATAGGAAATATGATAATACAATACATGTAAAGAGAAGGTAAGGGATACTATGGCCTCAGCTGGAGGTCAATCAGCCACAGGACTTTGGAAGATGTGGTTGATAAGGTGAGCAGACACTACACCAATGTATAAAAATACACAATTTATTTAGAAATAGAGTTAGAAAGATATAAATTCATAGGTACAAGTCCATACAGTGAGGATATACAATCCATATAATACTTCGAACAGGAAGAAAGGTGTAGAGCAATCCGACGTTTCGCAGACCTTTACTGCTTCTTCAGGGTAGCTCCAAACTTCCAGTTTCTAATGATTAATGTACTGTACATATAATGTCATCAACATTTCAAGAATACATTTTAGGCCTCATACACACGGGCGTTTTGTAATGCCGCGTTTTAGGGCGTTTTTTTGCTGCTCTCTATGTTATTCAATGACCCTCTAAAACGCTGACGTTTTTGAGCAGTAGAGGGCGTCGGCGTTAGTGAGCTGTAGCTAGAACACGGGACCAGTGCGTTCTGAAGCTGCAGCGTCATGGCGTTTTTGACGCCGAGCCAGCAAAACGCTCAATAACGTTGCTTAACGTTGTATACACAGCTTTAAGCCTAGTCAGGCGTTCTATTCAAAATCAATGGTTCCCTATGGGAGCCCATTGATTTGAATAGAAGCCGCACAAGAAGTCGGATCACGGTGGTCCGACTTGCGGCTTGACTTGTGTGCTAGGTGTCTTAAAGGGGAACCCCCGCAAAAAATTTGCGTGGGGTTCCCCCCCAGAGCATACCAGGCTCTTCGATCTGGCATGGATTTTAAGAGGAGCTCCCACGCCGAAAAAACGGCGTAGGGTCCCCCCCAAAATCCATACCAGACCCTTATCCGAGCACGCAGCCTGGCAGGCCAGGAAAGGGGGTGGGGACGAGCAAGCGCCCCCCCTCCTAGACCTTACCAGGCCGCATGCCCTCAACATGGGGAGTATGGGTGCTTTGGGGCTCTGCGCCCCCCACCCCAAAGCACCTTGTCCCCATGTTGATGGGGACAAGAGCCTCTTCCCCGACAACCCTGGCCATTGGTTGTCGGGGTCTGCGGGCAGGGGCTTATCGGAATCTGGAAGCCCCCTTTAATAAGGGGGGCCCCCAGATGCCAGGCCCCCACCCTGTGTAAATGAGTAAGCCCCTACCCATTTACCTGGGGGAAAAAAAGTGTACGAAAAAAACACTACACAGCTTTTTAAAATATTTTATTAAATCCGCTCCGGCATCTTCTCCCCTCTCTTCTCCATCGTCTTCTTTCTTCGTTTTTTTTGCGGGGTCTTCTGTCTTCTGAGGGGTCTTCTGCGGGGTCTTCTGCTCCATAGGGTGGGGGCTCGGCACCTGGGGGGCCCCCCTTATTAAAGCTTCCAGATTCCGATAAGCCCCCGCCCGCAGACCCCGTCAACCAATGGCCAGGGTTGTCGGGAAGAGGCTCTTGTCCCCATCAACATGGGGACAAGGTGCTTTGGGGTGGGGGGGCGCCGTTTTTTCGGCGTGGGGGCTCCTCTTAAAATCCATGCCAGATCGAAGAGCCTGGCATGCTCTGGGGGGGGGAACCCCACGCAATTTTTTTGTGGGGGTTCCCCTTTAAGACACTTAGCACACAAGTCGCCCCGCAAGTCGGATCAACGTGATCCGACTTCTGGTGCGGCTTCTATTCAAATCAATGGGCTCCCATAGGGAACCATTGATTTTGAATAGAGGCAGAAAACGCCACTGAAAGCCAGCGTTAAAAAACGTGCATTGACGTCAATGCAAAACGCAGGGTAAAACGGCGATTTTTTACCTGACGTCAGGCCCGGCGTTTTGCTTATTTTTTTGCAGACGCCCGTGTGTATGAGGCCTTACAGAAAAAAAAATCTCCGAACCGCATCTGGTCATTTGGTGGACACTAAGGTGCCCCTGACGAGCGGGGAGTGTCTATTATGCTTCCCGCCCTCCATCCACTCCTGCTGGATGGGAGGGTTGACGTGCATGTCCTGCTCCACGCCCCCTGCCTGGCAGGAAGGTGTGGGCAAGCTCATGCTATCATCCCTCAGCGGTGCCCACACCGAAAGTGATGTCAGGGAGCCGTGCCGGCTCTGTCACTTCCGGTGAGACCGCATATAGCGTTGGACGGCCAGAGCCAGCCAGGTTGTTTACCCGGCGGCATGCTCTGGCACACTAGGACGCGAGTTAGCTCCGAAAAGGTATGATTAGTACTGCACAACCTATTAATATGAATATAGCATTATACAGTTCCCCGACTGTTGTCACCACTAGCCATAATGATGGCAGGGAGCTAATGGGGGATATGCTCATGTACTTTTAATACAAATAGATTACATCCTTCTACATTTATATTTTTTAAGGGATATACTCCGGGTGGATGGGGTGTTGTGTCCTTTCCCCGGTCCCTTTATCCCTTTCTATTTGTTTTTGGCTCTGGCTGGCTGATGCAGTCCAGTGTTCACCAGACACGGCGAATGGTTCTGGCGCTGTCGCCTATCTTGCCCGTTGTCTTTGCTCTGCGGATGGTAGGGAATGGCTCCATCAGTATATATACTATAGTGAGCGTTTATGTTATGGATTATAATTAAATGAGAGATGTTTTTTTATTGTGAAATGTATGCTTGAAATGTTAATGACATTATATGTACATTAATCATTAGAAACAGGAAGTTTGGAGCTACCCAGAAGAAGCAGTGAAAGTCTGCGAAACGTCGGACTGCTCCACACCTTTCTTCCTGTTCCAAGTATTATATGGATTATATATCCTCACTGTATGGACTTGTACCTATGAATTTATATCTTTTTAACTCTATTTCTAAATAAATTGTGTATATTTATACATTGGTGTATTGTCTTCTCACCTTATCAACGGCATCTTCCAAAGTCCCATGGCTGATTGACCTCCAGCTGAGGCCATAGTATCCCTTACCTTTACATGTCTGATTATTTAATGGGATGTGGAATGCCGTTGATGATTCTTGGGACTGTACCAATATTTTATTAGACAGGTAATACAATATAATAGAGAAATAATAGAATAGAAAAACAATACAACAAAATAGAAAGAATATATAACCATTTTCCAACATTCAAATTTTGAGTACAGTGAAATTGAATAGAAAAGATTAGAACAGAATAGAATACAATAGAATAGAACATAAGAGAATACAATATAATAGAAAGAATAGAATAGAAAAACAATGGAAAAGAATACAATAGGATAAAAGAGAAAAAATATAATATACAACAATCTTCTGAAATTCGAATTTAGAATAGAATGAATTCCAATTTCGAATAGTCTAAATCTGAATTTGAATAGAAAAGATTATAAAAGAATAGAAAATAATAGAAAAGAATAGAAAATAAGAGAGTATAATAGAATAGAAAAACAATAGAACAGAATAGATTAAAGTAGAATATGTAACCATCTTCTGAAATTCAAATTTCGAATAGAATGAATACAAAGAGAAAAGATTAGAATAGAATAGAGAATATGAGAATAGAATAGAAATGAACAGAATAGACAAATAGAACAGAGTAGAATAAAATATATAACAATTTTCCAAAATTCGAACAGAATAAATTTGAAATGTATTCAAAGGATTAGAATAGAACAGAATAGAACATGCGAGAATACAATAGAATAGAATAACAATAGAAAATAATATAATAAAATAGAATATAATATATAACGATCTTCAAAAATTTGAATTTCGGATAGAATGAATTCCAATTTCAAATAGACTGAAATTGAACTTGAATAGAAAATAATAGAATAGAAAATAAGAGAATAAAATAGAAAAGATAGAATATAAAAACAATAGAACAGAGTAGATTAAAATAGTATATATAACCATCTTCCAAAATTGAAATTTTGAATAGAATGAATACAAATAGAAAAGATTAGAATAGAAAAGAATAGAATAGAGAATACAAGAATAGAATATAAAAGAATACAATAGAAAAACAATAGAATAAAATAGAATATATATATATATATATATATATATATATATATATATATATATATATATATAAAACCATTTTCCGAAATTCGAATTTTGAATAGAATGAATTCAAGTTCGAATTTCAATAGAAAAGTTTAGAAAAGAATATAAGAGAATACAATAGAATAGAAAAGACTAGAATAGAAAAACAATAGAAAACAATATAATAAAACAGAATATAATATATAACAATCTTTCGATATTCGAATTTCGAATAGAATGAATTCCAATTTTGCATAAACTGAATTTGAATAGAGAAGATTATAATATGTAGCTAGGAGTTAAATAATGCTCCTTTAACTTGGGACATTTTATGTTTATTAATGTTGTGGAGACTCCCCTCTAGTGTTGAAACTGCTGAACAGAATGCTCATGTGAGAGATACTGCTTATAAAATTTGTAGTGCTACTGAGGAAGTCGGTCTCTGGACTCTATAGAAGGACTCCATTTCCCAGGATGCTGTGCTGCAGGAAGTGATCTTTGGAGGAATGATGCTTTGTGGGAGAATGTATTTAAGTGGGAGGAGGAGTTGGCTCCAGTCTCTTTGGACGACGTGATCGACCAGTGGGGACCTGTGTGTATGTGCTACAGCTGGATTGCGGCCTATGGCCTAAATCACGTGATCCAGCAGGCTAGATTTACACTGCACCCCAGCGAGCTGCCACAATACTTTGTTTCAGTGAGTGATCAGTGGAGCCAGCATCTGAGTTGTTCCAGATTCAGCGGCATCTGCAGTGTGAGCGGCAGTCGATCCGGAGAGAACTGCGAGGAGAGCAGTGGAAGCCAGTTTCCCTAAAGCAAGTGCATACCATCAGTTTCAGCGTCATCAGCACAGCCTGAGCAGCTGAACCGATTCCTGTGACCAACAGGGTGGTCAGCAGGCAGAAGTCTACCTTTGACTATACTCTGTTGTTCTATACTTCCTTATCAGTACAGATTCAGCTGTCCTATTGGATTACAAAAAATCCTGTGCACAGGTCCTTCTTTAACTGCTGTTAAAACTTGAAGTCAGCAATCATTAGCAAGGCTCTTTCCTAAAGTTTACTCAAGTTGCCTATTTTGTGCTTATTTCAGGGATTAATGGACACCGTTTATTTAGGTACCCAACTTTAGAACCAAACAAGCCGGCAGAAGATTGAACTGAACTTCATTAACTAACTAGATCCTTTGCATTGTAGTTACCATTCCCCACATGACCAAAAGTTAAAGTTCAATATCCTAAGGAACTCTTTGAATCACAATCAGGAGAATTGAGTTGAATAATTGTTATCGGTTAATGATATCTGTGTTGAATCACATTGAACTCAACTAGAGCAATAATAATATTTATCAGGTCTTATTGAGCTGTATTATTATATATTTTATAGTTCCCTCATTCAAATTGCTGCAGTATTAGAGTGAGTCGTTACATTCTTATCACTCATTGTGCTTACCTACATCTTGAGTTGTTATATCATTAGAACAAAATTGTTTTGAGGAGTGTTTGAAAGCAAAGACCAGATGAGTCCAATCCAGACAGTAAGATACAAAAAGAAAGATGGTGCTGGGAGGCACCTATAACCCCGTTGAAGAATAGTTGCGGACACATCTGATATAGAACATAATATTGTTTCATTGGTGTACTTTCTTTTGTAAAAAAGATGAATCATACAAATATGTACAAAAACATACAGAGAATAAACAACCACAAGGTTCTATAGTATAAACTCTACATTGTGTGCTTAGCCACAGAACATATCAATGATATATAAATACCCAACAACCATGTGAGCAGGTTGGGAGGCCCAATCCCCAATAGTATAATGGGGGAGCTGGTCCAACGCTGAATCACTGGTGCAGACCTGACATGTTCCGGACTATAGATAAGACCTTCTTCGGAGGTAAATATGCATTTGTTGGGGTACAATATTCTATAAAGTAGAAACATATTCATTACTGATCCATATAATCATATTAATAACAGTCATTGGTTGTCTCATATTCATGGCATATATGGTGTGAGGGAGTAGATTGATCTATTCATAGTCTTCCAGATATGTTGAATTACATCCGAGGCCACTATACACCTTATGATCCCCACAAAGATGGCGTAACAATCTCAATATGATATATGGGGTCAAGCTTTGAGAGTGGTTGGAATTTTATCCATTAACCCCAGAGGATACATATTCTGAATTGTGGTGGTAGTTCACCAATATACATGTGTGACTATATCCGGTGAGCCTTCACTTCACCTAGTGGAGGGAGCACTTTTTCTTATCGCAAACATCTTAAGGAATCCTTTCACTTTTAAGCTGAATAAGAAGTTTTTACTGCAGTTCATGTTGTAAAGTTGGACTTTTTTCCTGCTGCGATTTACTCTGCAACTTTGCACAATAATACATGTACTTTGCTTCTTTTTTTTTTTTGCACAATATTTTTAATTTTTTTTCATTACTCTTGGCTTTACTTTATACGTGTAAAGTGGACTTCTGCTATGATTCATTCAATCATTAATTTTTTTTGCATTTTTGCACCACTACATATGTACTTTTATATTCTGTTTTTGTTATTTTTGCACATATTTTTGCACTATTTTGTACTATTTTGCTCTTAGCCACATGTTTATATGCACCTAAGAGCACAGTGGTGTAGTGGATAGCACTTGGCAGCAAAAGGCTCAACCGGTTCGAATCCCAACCACGACACTACCTGCGTGGAGTTTGCATGTTCTCCCTGTGCCTGTGTGGGTTTCCTCCTGGCATTCCGGTTTCCTCCCATACTCCAGTTTCCTCCCACACTTCAAAGACATGCTGGTAGGTAAATTAGATCCTGTCTAAATGGGCCCTAGTATGTATGAATGTGAGTTAGGGACCATACATTGTAAGCTCCTTGAAGGTAGGGACTGATGTGAATGTACAATATATATGTAAAGCGCTGCGTAAATTGACAGCGCTATATAAGTACCTGAAATAATAATAAAATAATTAATCACTTCTGAGCTTGCAGCCCAAGAATTATTCATTTGTTTTAGCACTTAAGTTTTGCATTTTTACTATGTGTATTTGCACTTTATGCTTTTATGGATTAGTTTCACATAATTTTTAAGCAGCACTTCCACACTTACATTTTATAAAGATTGTCAGCTTCCACAGTAGTCCCTTAGATATGAGATGTGCCTAATTGTATTGGCCAAGCTGGGCCAATATGAGTATGCAGTTAAGATCATACCCACATTTCAGTTTCTCAGTGGAGGACTACTTGTAAAAGAACGCTGTACATGATCACCTTTCCTGTTGCCTGCACTGCTTTCCAATGATCCCCTAAGGTCCACAGGGAAACCAACACTTCATTTCAGGTAGTGTTGCTTTCCTGGGACCCATGCAACCCTCAATGGTTCATCTTGCTGATTGCATCACTGTTGTCTTCTCTAATGATCTGAAGGTCAGCCGGAGGAACCGATGAGAGTTGCACAGGACCCAGGAGACTGACACTCCCAGAATTGTCTGTTTCTCCATGGACTTGTGAGGAGTTGTTCTCAGCATCAGAGGTGTGTTCAGCACCTGGGTGCACTGTTCTTATAAAGTTATGCCTTTGCCAAAAAAAAAGTTGTATAGCATCAGAATTGCTTTTAATTGCCTACTGTTGCATATATACAGTATATGCAAAAAAGTTTTTAAAGACTGTAGTTCCCATTTAAAGCAGTTGCTTGCCTTTAAGAATTTTGCAAGGCCAATGCAGTTAGAGTATTGCAAGGCCTTGCCTTTTGTACAATAGAAGCCTCCTCATGATTTACATCTAGAAACTGCAGTCCTTCCTATATTATCTGGAAGCCACACTGTGCTTCTACTAAATAAATTGCTTTTCTAAGCTATCTGAATAATCCGTATTTTTTTCTTTTTTTATAACAGGAAATGTGTAATTGAATGCAGTCTGTATAATAAATTATTGCATAAGCAGTCAAAATTAATTTGCCGTGAGAACCAGGAATTGTCTTTTCAGAAGCCCTATTAAAAATGAATGTAAAAATTATGATGGCAACTCATACTCGCGCATATTATTATTTATGCATAGCATTTTGTTATTAGTTGGCTGTTAGGATTATTAACAGATTTTATGTCTGGATACAATGGTGAGAATGCACATATATATTTTCTGGTGAGCAGAATGTTTCAACAGTGGTACTGTCATTTCCAAGGGTTCTTCCTCCTAAATTTGATGTGCAGGATAGGGGAGAGGCCAGTTAGTTGACTCACTACCGGCTTTTTTATATCTCTTAGAACAGGGGTGTCAAACTCAATTTCATGGCGGGCCACATCAGCATTATGGTTGCCCTTAAAAGGGCCAGTTGTATCTATAAGATTATATAAATATATCTACTCCTTATCATATTAAATGATTGCTTCTGCATTTGATCATAACGGGTTTTAGTAATAGATTAAGCAATAACTAGCTCTGAAAGTATAAGTCTAGGAAAAATAAAGGCAAACTGATATTCAAGTGTACAAATATTGTACAATTTATTGAAAAATTCATTTTGGTAACAGGACAGAACTGGGAAGCAGAAAGTGCAGGGTCTGGAGGAGGACCAAGGAGGCCTTGAGTCAGCTGCTGGAGTCTGCTGAATGTGGAGACCAGGACAGGCAAGAGACAAGGGGGTGCTGCACAGGAAGGTGCAGGATTTATAGGAGGAATTAAGTCATCCTCTCTGCTGCCAACTGCTGAGACAGGGGGCAGAGATGAGCCTCTCCATGTCTTCATTGAGATGCGGAGGATCTAATGGAGGAGCTCTGTCCTTTCGTCAACTGTTGAAACGAGTGGGGTGCCACAGTTCCAGGAGTGGTACGAGGGCCACATGAAATGGCCTGGTGGGTCTGATTCGGCCTTGTGTTTGACACATGTCTTAGAACAACTTATCAAGCTTTCTTCACTCTATATCGAAGCTAATCCATTAAAAAAGGATTGTATTCTCACTACCTTGGTTCCTGATGGTGAACTCCTAAACAAATGTACACATACATGTGACATGGTCAGATCCATTAGGCGGGCCATAGATTATGCAATTTTCTTTCTGCAATCACAGATTGCAGGAAAGAAAATAACTCTATGCCCTCATCAACACAGTCAATGTTCATGGGGAATCCCTCCTGCAGAGCAATTGTGTTCTCGGGGGGGGGGGGGGGGTGCCCCTGCTGAAAGAACACAATGATTATTGCTAGCAGTTATAGCTGCTGGCAATAATCGCATGCTAGAGATCCGACATGCTGGTTGTACCCAAGTCAATCTGTCAGGTCACCTGAGGCCAAGTGACAGATGCACACCACTAGGGTTAGGAGTGCACCGCTAATGTTGTGGACCCTTCGGCTGACTGCTGCGGATGGAGCTCTGGGTGGTTCAGGAAAGCAGATTCACCTGAACACTAACACAGACCAAACAGGAAGCTAGAGTGTAAGATTCCCCCGGGCGCAGAATCTAAGAGCCAGTAGGTTTTCACCAGAGCCTCTGATGGTGAGGATGGATTTGGCTGCAGCTGACTCCAGGTCGAAGCCCCCGGGGTCTCTCAGCCTATGCTCACGGACTGGCTCTGGTGGACAGAGCGGAAGCAGTTCAGGTTTAAACACAGGATAGTCAGGAGAACAAGCCAAGGTCAGGGCAACTAGCAGACACGGATGGTCAGGAAGGCACACCAAAGTCGGGGTCTCTAGCAGACAGGAATGGTCAGAAGGACACGCCAAGATCGGTACACAGAAGTCAGAGATAAAAATACATCAGGATGCCACACCAGAAGCCTAATCACAGGCTGACTTGTAGTGTGCAAGGTTAAATAGCACTTCCTTTTGAGAGGCTGGGGTGGAGCCATGCTGAGAGCTCATACTTAAATGCCCAGGTGTAGGGGCATTCTCTCTAAAGCTGAGACACAGACCTGAGAGGTAAGCAGATAGAGCATAAAACATTACTGCAGATTCATGACGCGATTGCTGGATGGGTACAATCAGCCTAGCAATAAATGATTTGAATCTTGGCCAGTCCCTGCTTAACCAGCCAAGATTTGAACAATCTGTGACTGGCTTAAGTGTATGAATAAGCAAATTTTTTTAAAACCATTTATTTTTTACAGTCCTATTGGGGATTTGTCAAAATTGGGGAAGATTTTCCTCTACTTCCTGTCCCAGGAACATAACATCTCTACATGTTATGTCTCTACTACGTTAGAAACAAATAAATGCATTTATTAATATACTACCCATGGTAGAAGTATGGGCCCCCCATATCTGCCCTCTAATCTCTTGATGTGTTGGTTTCCTTGCCCCCGTCCATCTTGAGTGATTGGTGTATATCATGTAATACATTGTACCAACTCTTGAAGAAGCGCTTAGCTGTGAAACATGTCAAGCTGACAGTGGGAACCAGCTATCCTGAGATGTGCCAGCCCCCAATTATTAGTACCATAATCGAGTGATATTACATACAATTCACTGTGTGATTACAACTTTGAGGGCATAACCTTTCCCTGTGTAGCAATACTCAATTCTGATGTCACTGTGTACAAGGTGGAATGATTTTAATAATGTTTTATATATAATTTGATACTTAGCAAAGCTACTAAGTTTAAATATTTGATGTGTTTAATTGGTGCCTAGAAAGTACATTTTTCTCTTTATTCCTAACATTTATTAATTGGGGTGTGGCAGAATAGTGTTCCTAACCTGTATATTATATCCCACTGTAAGAAGAAAGACATTGATGCAGGGACTGAAGGATCCACCCCAGAACCCCCCATAAAAGTGAAAAGTCTTATGTGCTCTAAGCCCAGATCTTTTGAATGGTCTTAAGGCAACAACCATGCAAACCATCAAAGGTTCCTAGGGTGGCAATGTATGCTATGTACTAAACATATAAATACCAATTTTACTACTTTCTGCACATAAGTAGGTTCTTTTGCTTGAGAGTCACTCTTTGTTATTTACTCTTGACTTCCACACTCTGTAAATTATCTACTTATGACCCCTGCACACTGTGCATTACATACTCCTGACACCTGCACTTTGTGCATTATGTACATTATGTATGCCTGCACTCTGTGCGTTGTGCATGCCTGCCCCTGCACTCATGGTGTGTTACCCACATTTACACAGTAATCAGTGGCTATTTAAATTTCTGATTGCTGAACAAGTGTCAATGGTCCCAAAAAAGTGTCAAAAATGTCCGACATGTCCACCGCAATATCGCAGTCCCAATAAAAATCACAGATCGCCACCATTACTAGTAAAAAAAAAAAATAGTAAAAATGTCATAAATTAATTCTCATAGTTTGTAAAAGTGGAAATTTTTGCGCAAACCGATCAATAAAAGCTGATTGCAATTTTTTTTTCTACCACAAATATGTAGAAGTATATATATATATATATATCAGCCAAAACTGATGAATAAATTAGTAGTTTTTTATTTTGGATATGTATTATAGCAAAAAGTAAAAAATATTGGTTTTTTTTTCAAAATTTTCGCTCTTTTTTTTTGTTTATATCAGTGATCAGAAGCGACGCAGAGGTGATCAAATACCACCAAAAGAAAGCTCTATTTGTAGGAAAAAAAGGACGCCAATTTTGTTTGAGTACAACATCGCACGACCGCACATTTGTCAGTTAAAGCGACACAGTGCAATCGCAAAAAGTGCTCTGGTCCTAATGTGGGAAATCCTTCCGGGGCTGAAGTGGTTAAGGCGCACATAAATGAATCATTATCTTTCGAAAACATGGGGAACAACTTGTCATGCAACTTTGATGTCCAAAGTCGCACAAGTGTGAATGAGGTCTATGGGGGGGGGGGTGAAAATGAATGTGCAAGTCCAAGTAAATATAGGAAATGTATACACATGAAGAGTTATTAATTTCTCTCCAGATAAAATGTAAATATATAGTCTGACCCTGGCCAGTTTCATTATGTAAAGATCACTTCTTGTTTTAGGTGAATAACATAACTGACTACAGCAATGTGAATGCTGCAAAGGCACTGTTGAAGTTTGTATCACCCTATATATATATATACTGTATATATTAAAATATCTCTTTAAGTCAGCACAAGTTTGCATATTTAGGCAGTGAAACTTCTACTGTGGTTTGCTAATACAGTCCAGGACACAAAATTGACTTATTTGATTTGCAAATACTGCCTGGAATAATAGGTACAAAGCTTATGCTGACTTGTTAGAATTTTTGATCTTTCTTGATGGAAACCAGATAATTAGAAAAAAATGGGAACTAAGCTTATTCACACACAGAACACAAACAAATAAAAATAATATCAATGCAACATGAGAATGAAATAAGTCTTTCAAAATAGCTTATTGTCCAAAAATCTTTAGTATTCCAGAAAAACATAAATCCAGAACCCACCAAAAATGATATAAAATCAGGCCACACTACTTCAGAAAGTCACTCTTCTCTATGACAAAATGCATTGCAAAAACTATTTTACTGCTACTGACAATATATTTTCTTACACCTGAGTCCTTCAGAGATTCTCAGCTGCTCCAATGTATTGCTCTAGCTAGTCTACTGAGCCAGTCCATTATTCCTACTCTTTAAGGACAGCTTACTGTCTGGAATGGTTTGGCAAAAAAGCTAACGTGGCACCAATATTTAAAAAAGGGCCAAGATATATACCTGGAAACTACAGGCCAGTCTGCCTAACATCAATAGTATGTAAACTATTGGGCGGGGGGGGGGGGTGATAAGGGACTGTATCCAATAATTTGCTTATGAAAATAGTACAATAGTAGTATTTAGCATGGATTTATGAAAGACTGTTCTTGCCAGATCAATCTTCTATGAGTAGTCTGTAGCCTGGATAGAGGAAGGCCTGCAGATGTGGTGAACCTGGATTTAGCCAAAGGATTTTATACAGTACCCCACAAATGCTTAATTTATAAAGTGAAGTCTGTTGGTATTGACAACAGTGCATGTACAGTGCCTAGGTAGAAAGCTGGTTACAGGAGCGTGTCCAAAGGGTGGTGATAAATAGCATAGCTGCTGAATGGTATAGAATTGTAAGTGGGTTATCCCAAGGCTCTGTCCTGTGACCAGTTCTGTTTAACTTGTTCATGAATTATATACAGGTTGAAATAAATATTTCAATTTCAGTGTTTGCTGAGATACAAAGCTAAGAAGAGCAATAACTTCACAATAGGATAAAGCAACTTTACAAGGAGACCTTGATAAAATAAAAGTGTGGGCAACTACATGGCAAATGAGGGAATCAAGAATGGAAAGGGATCTGGGGGTCTTAGTAGATCATAGGCTCAGCAATAGCATGTATTGCCAAGCTGCAGCAAGCAAGACTAGCAGACTCTTAGCATGCATTAAAAAAGGGTATTAACTCAAGAAATAAAACTATAATTCTATCATTGTACAAAACTCTGGTCCGGCCACATCCGGTAAGGGCAGCATGCTGGGGTGATCATCACATACTCCATGTTTCCCTCCTCGTTGGGCACTAAGCAAGGGTTACATGAGAGGATTACTCCTTGGTGGGTTCTTCTGGGCTACACTTCTCACTTTGCACTTTGTACAATTTTGTTCATACACATGGGGTACCTTTACTGGAGCCGCGCTCACGACCCGGTGGATGGAAAACATGAACAAACTCAATCAAACTCTGTTGATGTATGCATGCGTGCACTTCACTTCACTTAACTTTTCCTCTTCCATACCTGTGCACAGACTGAGAACCTCTGTGGTGCTGATCTGCTCCCATTGCTATGGGAGACAGACCTGCTTATGGAGGGAGTGCCGACAAAAACTCCTCCTGCAAGAGGCTATCCCACCTGTACACGCTTATGACAGGCTCCTAGAGAAACCTTGGTAATCACTTGTATCTTCACTCTGTATTAACTCTTGTACCGATGTCTTCATACCCCAATGTGCCTAGTGACCCGAGCTGTAGACTATATGGGCCAGTTACATACATTGCATCTCTTTAGTAACTTCAAACCAGGCAAGGACAAAGTTTCAAAATGTTTTACCGAAGAATAAATTAATGTGACAGTCACACGTAACAGTTCGTAATAAAGTGCCAGCATTCTCTAACATCCCTAGTCCCTAATTAAAGGTGTGTGGCTGTCCCAGCATACCTGTTTAGATTAAGTCCATAATTGGATGAGTCCATAGTCGATTAAACTCAATTCTCTGGACTTCCAGACTCTGATGACAGCATGGCAGCATTCAATTCCTTGCATCTCTGGGCCCCATCCGACTGTCCCTTAGGCTTTTCCCCTTTTTTTTAGCTCAGACATTCTCCCACTGGGTGTGGACCCTCCGATCTTTTTATATCACACAGAACCAGTGGACCAGACCCAGCAAGACCTGCCAAACAAAAAAACTGGGAACACACTTAACTCTTAGCTTCTTGACCTGACAGAGTAAACAGGCAGCCAGAACTTCAACCTTCCTAAAAACAGAGTAGATATTTTGTTGTTAAAATGTTATATTCTAAATTCTGGAGTGGTTTTGACCATAGCAATAAGGGAAATATCTAGACTGGCTTTATATCTGGTGGAAAGCAATTCTCTTGGAACAAAGCCCTTACATAGTAGTTACATAGTTACATAGTTAGTCAGGTTGAAAAAAGACACAAGTCCATCTAGTTCAACCAAAAAAAAAAGAAAAACATTTATATATATATATATATATATATATATATATATATATATAAAAATAACCAAATAATCCCATATACAATCCTTCACCCGCAGTTGATCCAGAGGAAGGCAAAAAAACCCAGCAAAGCGTGATCCAATTTGCTTCCTTCCTTCCTGATTCCCCGAGAGGCAATCGGATTCACCCTGGATCAACTTTACCAGCCCTTGGTTTGTATTTCTCTGAAACCACGGTATCTAACTTATATAAATGTTATAATACTGATCTTGCAAAATGATGAGAAAATTTGAATGGATATGATGCATTTTAGGTCATCGTAAGCCAAAATTATAGGGATCCCGTGATCACTGCCTTATGATCATTATTGATACAAATGTATACCGCTAGTTAGACAGATATATTACATGCACCTCATTCCCTAAGAAATTGGATATTGGGAAAAATAGAGCATGACGGTCTATAGTGGTTTGTGGGAATTTTTACGGTGCTGGTACAACTATTTGAACAACAGAGATAAAATTAAATATATTTAATGGTATTCAATTAAAATACAAAAAGTGACACATAATTGATTGAGAACATTGGTACATTGTAAGTAGTACATAATGGCACAGACATAACGTTATAGTACAGGGGTTTACAACAATATCAATGGATTGTGGGACACAATTTATCTATATCGTAAACCCTCTGTACTATAACGTTATGTTTGTGCCATTATGTACTACTTACAATGGACCAATGTTCTTAATTAATTGTGTCCCTTTCTGTATTTTAATTGAATACCATTAAATATATTTAATTTAATCTCTGTTGTTCAAATAGTTGTACCAGCACCGTAAAAATTGCCATTACCACTATAGACGGGCATGGTCTATTTTTCTCAATATCCCATTATTGATAATTAATCTAAAACGAACAAGAGGTCACTCCAAGGCAGTCATTTTGACCATTTAAATCTATTTTTAACTTTTATCCTGGGTGACCCCATAAGCGGTTGGACCTTTTTTCTTTTTTTGTGAGTAATTATAGTTCTAGATATATATTTTTCTGGCATAAGGTTTTAAAAAAAGTTATTTTGAATGAATTATTTATTTTAATGTTGTATTGATTATAAGCCTTTTTTTTCTTGGTTCCCATGATCACATAATTTATTGAAAGGTAAAACTGCATAGTAACAGATTATTATTATTATTTGTAATTCCGCTGTATGTACTAATTTGGGTAGACAAAGAAACTTTGTACTTCCATAAACATTACAAATTTCTAGCATGTTTGATCCTCTGCAGGAAATTCTCTGCAAACTAAATGATAAAAAAACCAGCGTAAACCTCCATTCTATAGCTTGTCTAATGTACGTATAAAAGGTGCCATCTGACCATTGATTGGGTGATTATTAGGTATAACATGAAGTCTGAGATCATGGGTGATTATTAGGCATGGCATGAAGTCTGCAATCATGGGGTTCCCTGAGAGATGCTGAAATTACCTTCTGTTGTAGCCATCTGTAATCAGCTCTCTTTATAAATGTAAGACAAACATAAATGATTCTTTATGTTTGGGTGTGTACAGTATGTTATTACCCACTCCATGTTAAAAGCCATGAATTGTATGTCAAAAGCAAAACAAAGCAATAAAAAAATCTCTGCAATGCATGCAGATTTCCCCATGTGTTATCTCTTTACATACCCCACCAATTCAGAAAAATACATGTTGCATATAGCTCCTAAGTCTAGTTGTGGGCTGACGACACACAGTATTTTTGTGGACTGAGTGGTGTTAGCCCTGCCAAGCTGTCTTTTGCGTAACTACCGAAACTTTCCCATTCTCTACAACATAGACACAACTTATTCTGTATCCCAAGATAAGAACTAGGAGGGCTAATCTGTTTCCTTAAGATAACGCAGTAAGTGTGCACAGGACACAGGACAGTTCTGAATTTCTAACATGGTCAACAGGTATTTTTTGCACCTATCAAACAGATACACCAGCCAATGGCTGAGAGCGCTGACCGGAACTGAAAACTGTATGTTAAGTACCGAAAATTG
>BLSH010214078.1:1192651-1202653 GCA_018402905.1 Glandirana rugosa | reverse complement strand
ATAAGCCCAGTGACTGCCTGATGATTGCAAAATCCCCCGACCACCGATGGAAGTCCAGAAGCAACAGGGGGAGGGGGGTCGGCTACAGGCAGGTGGAAATAGTACAGGCTTGATGGGGCAAAGTATGGCAAGTTGTCCACAGGATCTGCAGGTGGAACTAGCACGGGCTACCAATAGGAGAAGTGTAGGTACACATACCTCCGGACCCGGATGGTCTCGAGATGTCACCAGGGGGAGAGGGGGGGACCCAGGTGAAGACAGAGGTGGGCGCCAGCCGGTGGACTTGGGATACCTGGATGAGTGGAGAGAAAAGCACTTGGAAGGTCAGCACACAGGCGGTATACACTCACCGATCCGGACGGTGACCAGCTGTGCCGTCAAGCAGTCCCTGAAGTGAAAACCAAGTGCAGTCGCACGGATCCTCAGGAATTCTCCACGTTGCAGGGGCAGTCCTCACAGGCATGCCGACGGGTCCATCCGGCGTTCCTGGCGGGGACGTGTAGTTCACGGCGGGGATCAGAACCTCATGGGGATGTGGGTGCTAGCGAGCCGGCGTGTAGGCACAACTGTCTACGCGTTTCGCTGGTACCCCAGCTTCGTCAGGACTAGCGCCACCTGCTGGGCGGGGGTGTATATATACACATCCCACCATCCGGTCCCATAATGGAAGTCTATTGGACGCAGGTGTTGCTATTGCTGTGCTCATAGCTACGGAGCATCCGGAGAACACCCACTGTGTTAGCAATCATATAATAGTAAAACAAAGACATTACACCCCAAGCAACATTGCCTGATTGTATAACATAACAAGACACACAATGCAAATGCAGATATAACATAGTTGTGTAAACCACAGGACCAACATAAAAGGGCCAAGGGTATAGAATACGAAAAGTGAAAAGCAGTGTGAGGGCAAAAATAATAATAATAGACCGGGGGAACATTGCAGTGATCGACCAGGACATACTCCCCAGGGAGTTTTTAAAGCGGAGATATGGTCAGCCACTTTATATATCGACGTAAGGATATTATCAATATTGTGACGGCCTCAATACCATTTGAAAGTAGGCAAATGATAAACATAAAGATAAAAACAAAAATAACAATAATAACATTAGGATTAATGGGCAAGAAAAAGCAAAATCGCAAGTTGAAACCAGAGCTGATGGTATGCATTGGGGGAGGTGGGGGGGCACCTCGGTGGGGGTTCCATATAGGACACATTTTTTCCCCCCTCAAAGGAAGAAGGTTTTTTACAAACAGAGCAAGGCGAATTTTCAGAAGAAAAGAGCAGGACAGGGGGCAATCAAAATTCAAGGGGTATCCAGAAATGGTTGCAAATTAAGTTCTTTATTTAAACCTGCCAGCATCATTGCCCCTAGGGTATATATCCAGAATTTTTCTTTCTGCAACAAGACCCTGTCGAAGTCGCCGCGTCTGCCACTGATATTTAGTACGTAGATGCCCTTCACTTTAGTGCCATCAGGATTACTATCATGGTGAAGAGCATAGTGTTCCGCAATGTGACTTTTAGGCTCATTCCGCCTAATGTCATTTAAATGTTCGCCTATGCGGATACGTAGTTGTCGTTTGGTCTTCCCGATGTAGAGCCTATCACATGGGCATCTAAGGCTGTAAATCACCTTGGTGGTAGCGCAATTTATCAGACCCTTTATTTTGAAGGCCTTTTTTCCGGTGACATCAGTGAATTCCTTGGTCCTGTCGACATATTTACAGATCTGGCAATGGCCGCAAGGGAACATGCCTTTGGTGCGTGGTATCATAGACAGCCAAGTGCCTTTTTTATCTGTCGGGGAGTACTCTGATTTCGTCAAAAGGTCCGACAAATTTGGGGCTCTCCTTGCCACCATATGGGGGTGGTCACCCACAATTCCTGCTATCACAGGACATCTAGTCAGGGTTGGCCAGTGTTTAGACAGGACTTCTCTAATTACGGGCCATTGTGAGCCGTAATTGGTGATGAATCGCACAGGGTCTTTTCACCCTGAGAAGGAATGTGCCTGGGACATTTATCACCAAGTAAGAGGGTCTGGGACATCAGTAGAGCCAAATGTGTTAGGACTGGTTACCGATAGCGTTACGTATTGTAACTGAAGTTCGGCAATACAGAGCAGGTCTGGCAGGAAAGCATCTCAACCGGGAGCACTCACAGCATGAAACAGCAATGTGTAGTAGTAGTAGGCCCCAGGTGTGCCCTACAGCATCTGTCTTGAGGGGTGAAATGCGACCAGGCCAGTCCGTACCCAAGTGTAGAGGCTTCCAGAAAAGATGGTGCATTCCTGCATTTTCCCTACTCCTCAGGAACTTCTCCCTGATGCTAACCACTTTCCCTGCCACACGGGTGACCTGTGCCTACTCTAGCCATGCATAAAATGCGCACCAAGCTTGAGAGCAAGGGTCTTAAATAGACCCTGCTTGACCCAAGATGGCCACCTGGGAAAACATTGGGCGCCAGCATCCCCCTGTAACTCAGGAATCCATAAAGGAACTAAGTTCCTCTTGAATTCCTCTCCCTCTGGTATGCCACTGTGGTTGAGTGCCACCTGCAATGGAGAAAGCAGACTGCACCTGCCTACAAGCAAGAGATAGGAGGAGAACAGATTAGGGTGCTAAAATACCTTTAGATCTGTTTTGGATGCTAAGAGAGCGTGAATATGAAGGAAGATAAGTATGACTGTGCAGCTTTACCCCTAAGGAGCCACTGGATAGATGGGTCCTTCTCCCTTACTTCAGTGGTGACCTTCCCTGAACTAGACCCAAACTCTCAGACACATCAGAAGCACAAATTGGGCTATATTAGATGTCCCCTTTTCATTCTCGCACTGTACAGTCCTATCTAGTGGCAGAAGACATGGAGACAGGCTAAGATGTTGCTGGAAGTGCCAGGCTATGCAGTTGTCACTATTATATGGCCACCAGCCAGGGCTATGATGGTTTAGAAGATAAGAAAGCATTCTTTAGCTTGTGTATAGCACTTTTTTTATACTAGGACCGGCCATACATGGGTCGAATTTCGAAATAATTCTCTAATTATTATCTAAGAATTTTCGTTTGAATTTCGCACCATTAATGGGCCGCAGCAATGGACGATTTTCCTGTGGCCAATTTAAATGTTGGATGTTGGAAATTTAAATTAACTAACGATTTTCTAATCAATGATGGGAGAATTGTGTGAGAAATCAAAAAAGAAATAAGCATGAGCACAAGAAAATAAAATTCCTAGAAAGAAAAGAAAATTCCCGGAAAGAAAAGAAGATTCCCGGCCACAAACATTCTTTTCTGTAGCAACATGAAGTAAAATTGAAGGCTTGGTTGGATTTCTAAATCAATGGTGGCACTATTGGATCACAAAATGCACGTTTCTGGTTTTCGAATGAAAATATGTTCAGAATTCGACTCATGTATGGCCTGCATAAGATGATTTCCTTAGAACTTTTTTATCCTCCAGTACAATTCAGCTTCTTGGGAATGCCATTTCAAGTTTTTAGTTTGTTTGCTGTGTCAGTGTTGGCTGATAGCACAACAAACGTAGTTGGTAAAAAATTAAATAGTATAAAGTACAGCACTTAATGACGTATTACAAATATCACATCAGTGAAAAAAGGTAGTATTAAGTATTGAGCCTTAGGTAAGTGTGATCCCAAATCTGGGACATCATATAAATAAACCCATACATGAATATATATGTAGTAAAAAGTGTCCAATATAACCCCAGAAGACGTCTAATAAGACAAAACTAGTTGGGTTGACGCTGTTACCAGGCTATTGCATGATTTGTGTTAAAGTGGATGTAAACCCACCACCCACCCAGTATAAACTAATGGCACAGTATTAAAGCGGTAGTAAACCCATCCATTTAACAGTTTAAAAACCAGTTACATTTCCGGCACGTGCCGGAAATGTAACACTCCCATTGGTTGTGCTCTAAACCAAACTGTCAAACCATCCAATGGCTGGTGTCATAGCTGATCACATGTGCAGCATCATGGCAGTTTTAGATTAAAACAAGGTCAAGATGGCAGCTTCCTTGGCTGAAAATGATAGGAGGGTTTACTACCACTTTAATGTATATATACATGCAAGTCTCCTGCATCTATCCTTACCTTGCAAATGTCCTTCCTGTAAGCACCAGCAGCTCTGTAAAACTCTGAAATCAGTGGGTGTCTGTGTTTGCTGGAGTTTGGTGGGTGGAGTTGTGATGTCACAAGCCTACCCACCCACCTCTATACTAAGACATTGAGGAGGGAGGGAGGGAGGGGGGTGTAAAACTTTCTCTGCTATGTGAAGGAGATAAGCAAATTGCTTGTCACTTACAGAGCACTGGGCTGTTGTCTGTGTATTTCCCTGTTAGTCTGACTTTCTTTTCCTGAAGAAAAGATAAGGTCATTACTCACAGTTGGATTAACCCTTTGTGGCAAGACTGGTCACAGATGACATAACATGCTATACTCTACCAGGCAGAATTATTAATTTATTTTTTTTTGGGTTTACATCCACTTTAAGTTTTCTACTTTTTAAATTAATTTTATCCTTATGGTTTTACACTATGCAGAGCTTTTTTTGCTTGCATGACTGTTGGGATCTTCATGTCTGAGGAGATGTTGAGTTAAAGTCTTGGGGAGACATCCATGTGTGGTGAGATCGGTGTGGCTCCAATAAGATCATAAGCTATCCCAGTGGAAGAGATCTTTGCTGGTGAAGTGATACAGGTGCACAATCTCTGTAATTCTGGTAAACACATTACCATGTATGGTGGTGGTGTAACCATTCACAGTGGTTACCGGATTGTCACTAGATTTGTACAGTTCTACTAAGAGGCACTTTGGACACCTTTCACTCTTTGCACTCTGGATGATATCAACCGATTTTTGTATTGGACCCTTTTTACTGTTGGCACTCTAAATACCGACAGTCTATTTGCTGCACTGGACACTTTATATATTTACTTATTTATTTATTTTATTCACTTATGAATTTATGCTATGCATTTAGATGATATCAACTGATTTTTATATTGGACACTTTTTAGGCCTCATACACACGGACGTTTTTTGACGCCGACGGTTTTTAGCGTTTTTGCAGCTCTCCATGTTAGTCAATGGCCCCATAAAAACGCCAACGTTTTTTAGCTGTAGAGGGCGTCAGCGTTAGTGAGCTGAAATTAGAACCCACGTTCTGAGGCTGTAACGTTTTGGCGTCTTTGACGCCGACATCGCAAAACATTCACTAGCGCCCACTAACGCCGTACCGGCGTTAACCAGCGTTTTTGACGCCAACGTTTTTAGGTTGAAAAATAGCAGAGGATTTTTTTTGATTAAAAAAATGCCTATTGACGTTGACGCTCAATAATGCTCATTAACGCTGACACAAAAGCCGAAAAAACGCAGATCTTTTCCCTGACATCGGGCCCGACGTTTTGCTTATTTTTTAACATACGCCCGTGTGTATGAGGCCTTACTGTTGGCATTTCAAATACAGACAGTTTATTTTTTTTGCACTGGACACTTTATATCTTTCTATTTATTTACCTATTCACGTCTGAATTTATTTATATGATGTCCCAGATTTGGGATCACACTTATCTATGGCTCGATACTTAATACCCCTTTTTTTCATTAATGTGATATTTGTAATAAGTTATTAAGTGCTGCACTTTATATTATTTAATTTTTTCACCAACATTTGTCACTGGTGTGCCGGCTGCTATATCTGTTAGTGGTAAGCGCAGTCGTTTTTTATCATTTTAGACGTAGTTGGTAGTCAGTGAAGAAAATGAATATAAGGTGATTGTGTTGATATACTGTAGCTTTTGGTGGCTGTCATAGGTCAGAGAAATGGGACATAGTGAGAAAAGGTTGCTGAGCTTGACAGAGAAAGCTGAGAAACTGAAAATTGTTTATGCAAAAATATAATTAGGTTTTTGTACAAATCATAGGCTTTTTCATAGAAATAGAAAAGGAGGAGGGTAACGGGTAGAAACAATGGGCTGATTTACTAAAGCTGGAGAGTGCAAAATCCAGAGCTGCTCTGCATAGAAACCAATCAGCTTCCAGGTTTTTTTTGTCGAAGCTTAAAAGAGAAGTACATTTTATTTTTTCCAGTATCATACTTACCTAGGTGGATGCAGCATCAGTCCCCCGGCGGCTCTGCACTGAGAACCAAGCGATCGAACACTGCAATCGCTCGGTTCTGACACCCCCCAGCAGAGAGCTGTAGACTCTCAGTCAGAGGCTCTCTGCTCTGCCCCCTCCTCGCTTGCTGGAGAGGTGAGCTATGGAGGGGTGGACGGCTCAGGCTCTAAGCGGCTCACTGAGAGGCTGAGCCGGGTGTCAGTCCAGGGATCTGGCAGATCCAGACTTTATTGTCAGGATGACACTGTGCCTGGACCGACTTCTGTGACGTCAGTAGAGAGCAGATTTTAGCGCACTTTCTGCTGAAAATGGGTCACAGGAGTGCAAAACGATCTGCACTCCTATGATCCAAACAAGCTTTGACTGTACTTCTCCTTTAACCACTTCAGCCCCGGAAGGATTTACCCGCTTCCTGACCAGAGCACTTTTTGTGATTCTGCACTGCGTCGCTGACAAATGCAGTCGTGGGACGTTGTACCCAAACACAATTGACGCCCTTTTTTTCCCACAAATAGAGCTTTATGTTGGCGGTATTTGATCGCCTCTGCGGTTTTTATTTTTTGCGCTATAAACAAAAAAAGAGCGACAATTTTGAAAAAAAACAATATTTTTTACTTTTTGCTATAATAAATATCCCCAAAAAAATGTAAAAAAACAAATTTCTTCCCCAGTTTAGGCTAATATGTATTCTTCTACATATTTTTGGTAAATAAAATTGCAATATGTGTATGTTGATTGGGTTGCGCAAAAGTTATCGCGTCTACAAACAATGGCAATAGATTTATGGCATTTTTATTTTATTTATTTTTTTTACTAGTAATGGCGGTGATCTGCGATTTTTAGCAGGACTGCGATATTGCGGCGGAAAGATCAGACACTTTTGACACTTTTTTTTGCGACCAATGACATTTATACAGCGATCAGAGCTTTAAATATCCACTGATTACTGTATGAGGGTCCTTTCACACGGGCGTTCAGTTTTTTTGTTCAGCTATCATTTTTTTTTGTAAAAAAAATGGAGACAGATGTAAATTTTTGCATCCGTTTTCACGTCCGCTAACATCCGTTTTTTACAAAAAAAAGTAACTGAACTGAACTAAAAGACTGAACTGAACATGTTTTTGGGTGAAAAACTTATGTCAGCGGATCGGATGTAAGCAAATCGTCCGCTAACATACGTTTTTCGTCTGTTCTGTTTTTTTGATGGAAGAAAAATAGGTTTTCTTCCGTCTTAAAAAACAGAACTTAACGAGGGTGGATGTCAGCGGATGATCTTCCGCTAACGTCCGCTAGCCCATAGATGTACATGTACAGTATGTCCGTATTTCACGGATGGAGGAAAAACGGACATACAGAACGCCCGTGTGAAAGGGGCCTAAATGTCACTGGAAGGGAAGGGGTTAAACTGTAGGGGGCGATCAAGAGGTTAAGTGAGTGTTCCCTCACTGTGTTCTAACTGTGTGAGGGCTGGGCTGGCAGGGGCATGACAGATCTCACTGTTCCTGAACACTGGGAACGGTAGATCTGTGTCATGTCCCCAAACAGAATGGGGAACCACCGTGTGTACATCGGCGGATCCACGTTCTGCCTCAGTAAAAGGCGATCCCGGGCACGCTCACACACAACTGCACTTGCACAAGCCGCCGTACAGCTACAGCGATTCGCACAGGAGAGCCTAGTCGGCAAGCGGTTAATTGAGCAAGCTAAAGTTAGAAGCTGATTGGAGGGTGCAAAATATGGTGCAGCTGTGCATGGTAGCCAGTTTTAGTAAATCAACCACATTGTGTATGTACTTAGCAACAATATTAGGATGCAGCAGACCTAATCATCAGTAAGGTAAGTACATGAATTAGGATTAGTAAAAGTACAGTTACGCTTTAATCCATTTTCATATAGTAAGACATTCAATCCCTGTTCACACCGGTGCGACTTGTCAGGCAATTTGACAGTACCAAATCGCATGACAAGTCGCACCCCATTGCCAGCAATGGAACGGTTCATATAGCCACGACTCTTGTCGCGGCAATTATGAAAATGTTTCCTGCACTGGGGAGCGTGGCCTGGCTGTCATGGAGTAGAGACGTGTGAGATGAGAGCTCCGACTACTCCGGGCCGGAATCCATTGACGAACCGCTGCAAACACAGCTCCGGGACCCCCTGATGCCTGCCCGACGCCGCACCGCATCCCAGCCTCCAAACAACGGCCAGACAGGAACCAGAGGGCTGCATTCCTTCTTCTCCCAGCAGACGCCGACCACGTGGTCCTCCACCAAGATGGCGTCAGACAAGGCTGCAGCCACTCAGCCACCATCGTCTCCCAGGCATCCGCGGGCTCCCAGAGGCCACGCTCTCTGCAGATCTGCTTCCCTCCGTAAGTGGTCTCTTTCGCCAAATTCTGGGGACTGCAGCCCCGGATGACATAGAGACAGAGAGGGTCCATCGTGCTCTCCTACCCCCTCCCCAGGACATGGACAAGCCAAGGGATGTTATTTGCAAACTGCTCAGATACCCCCTGAAGGAAGCCATTATGAGGGCCGCACGGAACACCCCGACTATTGACTTTGGTGGTGCACCAATCACTTTGTTCCCTGATCTCTCCAGGTGTACCCTGATGCAGCACAGGGTGGTGAGGCCGGTGTTAGAGGTCCTGCACTCCGCTGGGGTGACCTACCACTGGGGATTTCCGTTCCGCCTAACAGCGGCGAAGAACGGGAAGTAAGCATCTCTGCGCAATAAGGATGACCTGCAGTCCTTCTTGGAGACTCTGGACCTACCAGCTATGGACTTTCCAGACTGGAGACTGCAGTGCCCCATACCTCTCCCTCAGCACCCGGATAGGTGGACCTCGGCCCCTGCCGCCTCCCGCCGGAGGAACCGGCAGCGGAGGCACAATCATAGTGAAGAGACTTCCCAACTAATGTGAGAATCCCGGGCTGGTTAGGCCCATCCTGGTTAGTCTGGGAAAGTCCCAGAAGCTGTTCACCTTGGTGGGCAATGGTCGGCCCCCCTGCTTACAGGCCGGCGAATCTAACTGAAGCGGCCTCCACCACTGCCTATCTAAATGTGGTTAAGTTACCAATGGTTAAAGATATTGATCGATAGTAATTTTGTTGTTATTTAGCCCGGGTGGCCTAGTCGGCTGCTCCAGGGCGGATAGTCACTTACCCCCCAGTAGGTAATTCCCCAGGTATGGGGAGTGTTGAACTGTGTATTCACAGTAAAGGGGGGACTTGCCCGCAGGGAGAATTGCTTCTCTCTGTGGACAACTCCCCAACGGAAAGTAGTGTCCCAATGATGGTGGGAAAATGTTTTGCATATGTTCTGTTTTCTGTTTTCCTGTTCCTAATCTTGTTTTTTCTCTGTTTTTATACTTTTCCTTTTTGTTTTCACCAGGAGCCCGCCTTGTGTAAATGGGACAGGGTTTCACCACTCATCTTTCATGGAGAGGGGGGAATTAGAGACTGGATCCTTGACAGGTATGGTTTCACGTGGGCTGGGGTAGCACTCGAGGGGACATGCTATCATAGCCCTGATGCTGCCTGTGCTGTTCTATTGTCGCCATGACCGGTTCCTTGAAGCTGCTGTCCTATAATGTGAATGAGGTTTGGGTGTGGCGCTGTCTGAGCTTTGGGTATAAGGGAAAATAGTGTATGTCAGTGCAAAAAACGCTAATAAAATGCAATAGTTTCAGTGTAGATTTTGGGGTCGGGTGCACTTTGGTATGGACAGTTCCTAGGTCAGAGATTAAGGGGGGAGAGGTACTTTCTACTCACCACTTTGGGACAGGGTAAATGTGTTCCGCCCGAGGACCACTTTTGTTTTTCCTTTTCATATTTTTGTCTCTTTTTTG
>BLSH010214078.1:1178863-1192271 GCA_018402905.1 Glandirana rugosa | reverse complement strand
TTTGTTGTTTTTCTGAGGAAAGCAGCACGCACATACCAGACCCTAATTTTGGACTGTACATATACTCTTAAATATTTGGTTACAATTTCTAGAAAAGTTTTTTATTATTTAAGTTGTGCGTTTTATTTATATTTATTTTTTGTTAGTGACATTGCCTTACAATTTTTATGTGTTTAATTATAGCACTACAAACACAACATATACATCATTTTTCAAGCACCCTTTGCACATTTATGGACTAACACGGAAATCTACACTGAAACTATTGCATTTTATTAGCGTTTTTTGCACTGACATACACTATTTTCCCTTATACCCAAAGCTCAGACAGCGCCACACCCAAACCTCATTCACTTTACACCAATCCCACCCACGGGAGGGAATACTGGAGGGCAGCAGTCGAGCAACCTTTATCCTAAGCGCAATACACCTATTATCATATTAGTGCTGTCCTATAATGTTAGGGGGCTGTGTAGTCCCTTTAAGAGGGGTAGGCTGTGGCAGGAATTGCGTCACTGGGCTCCTGAAATCCTCTTTATTCAGGAGATGCATTTCACTGCTGAGTCGACCCCCCGTCTGCCTCAGGTCACCTATAATCAATGGTACCATAGCCCGTCTCCAATCCCTAGGGCCAGAGGAGTTTGTATAGCTATAAGGAAATCCTGCCCCTTTTTCATGACACAGAGTATCCCCGACCCAGAGGGTCGCTATTTAATCATCAAAGGTCTGATAGACGGACAGCTGTACACGTTCGTTAACGCTTATGCCCCTAACTCACGTACAACCCAGTTTGTTTCCTCCACCCTTAAGAAGATTGCAGGGGTTAGGGAGAGAGTGTTAGTGCTGGGGGGGGCGACTTCAATTTGCCATTAAATCCCGACCTGGACACTTCCTCTGGGAGGTCGGTGTTTTCATTCAGGGACCTCCGTCATGTTAAGCACTCCGGACAAACGACAGAGACTATAGCTACTACTCCAAAAAGCACGATGTGTACTCTTGCCTGAACATGTTTTTCGTAGACCAGTTCCACCTTAGCTCCGTGACAGATGCCTCGATAGGATAGGTATCACCATCTCAGACCATGCTCCCATCTTATAGCAGTTAGGTGGAACGGCTCTTCGCCGGGGGGAACAGACCTGGCGCCTAAACGAATCCCTTCTAGACGACACCGTGGCCAGGGAGGCAGTGGGAAAGTCTCTGAATTCTTACTTTGAACTCAACCATCCAGGTGAGGTGTCTCACCAAGCCGCGTGGGAGGGTCACAAGGCGGTTATCTGGGGAGAGCTCATTTCCCACAGATCCCATCTGAAGAGGGAAAGACAGAAGGAATTAGTAGGACTTCTTGATCACATTCATGACCTAGAGACTAGAGACAAGACACAAGGCTACCCTCTCCCCCGAGGATGCGACCCACCTGTCACGGTGGGTTGCGTACGGACAGAACTCACCAAATGTTTAGACCGTAGGGCAAAGGACAATATGCGTTTCTATGCGCACCATTTTTATGAACACGGTAATAAGAGTGGGAGACTGTTGGCGAGACAATTAAAGAAGCAGCAGGCACTGCGGCATGTTCACAGACTAGCGACTTGGAGCACTGGTCTAGTCGATTTGCGGGAAATATCGGCAGAATTCCGACGCTACTATGAATCATTATACAACCTTCCCCCGTCACGGTCGGCGGCAGACCTCCCGACTGAGACCCAAGTCTTAGAAGCATATGTGAAAGACTCAGGGCTACCCTCACTTCCCCTGCAGGTGCTGGAGGACTTGGAAAGGCCTTTCACAGTGGAGGAACTTCGTATAGCGATGGCTGCTCTCCCGCTTGGGAAGAGCATGGGGCCGGATGGCTTCTCCAACGCCTATTATAAAACTTTCCTCCCACTGCTCGAAACCCCACTGTGCAGCTATTTCAACTCTCTCAACTATTCTAGCCCTCTGCCCACTGAGGCCTTGATGGCTTATATTACGGTCATACCCAAGCCTGGAAAGGACTCCAGCTCTGCCCTAGTTGCCGCCCCATCTCCCTGTTGAATTCAGACACCAAACTTCTGGCGAAACTTCTGGCCCTTTGCCTGCAGGAACATGTGATGGAAATGATCCACCCGGACCAGACTGGTTTTATGGTGGGGCTTGAGGCCCGAGACAACACTATCAGGGCCCTCCATATCCTGCACTGAGCGAAGCATGGCCCTTCTCGGCGTCCACACGTGGTTATCTCGATGGACGCCGAGAAAGCCTTTGATAGGGTGCATTGGCCCTACCTGCTGACTGTACTCCGGGTGATGGGGCTGGGAGACCGTGTAATAGGTTGGGGCACCTTATGCGCAGACAATTCCGCTAGGGTCAGGGTGAACGGCACTTTGTCGGATCCCCTACCCGTCCGCAATTAGACAAGGCAGGGGTGCCCCCTATCACCACTGTTATTTGCCCTAGTACTGTAGCCCTTCCTATGTCGAGTCAGGGCAAACCCAGAAATTAAGGGGGTTGAGATTGGATCAATAGAGCACAAGGTGTCCACATATGCAGACGACTTGTTGTTCTACCTTTCCAACCCCCTGATTACCCTGCCGGTACTGATGGGCGAGGTTCGGGAATTCAGACTTGTAGAAGGGTACGCAGAGGCTTCCAAAATTTTGTTTGGCAAAATAAGCACTCCCGCCTGGCTTATGATCTCTTGAGGAGAGCTAAGCAGAGTTGTGGTCTGGGTCTAACTGACGTAGCCTTGTACTACAGGGCTATGTCTATGGTGAGAATCCTAAATTAGAATCACGACGGGAAGACGAGGCTCTGGGTCAACCTGGAGAAGACCATGTCGCGCAGGAATTTAGCAGGCGCCCCCTGGGTGCCCTGGCAAATGAGGGGCCTATCAGATTGGACTTCCCCCCTGACCATGGCCATGCTAACCACGTGGGACAGACTGAATAGAGAGGGCCAGTTTGCCCCCTCTACCTCTCCCCTCGCACCACTGGCCGGGTTCCCTTGGTTCCCACTTGGTGAAGAGAGGAGCTTTTTTGGCCCCTGGGGCCCAGTGGGGAGGAGCCCAGGTTTGCGCCTGAAGGTAAACTTTTGCCGTTCGCGTCCCTTCAGGCACAGCTGTGGGTTATACCCTTAGCGGCCTGGAGGCCTAGACAATTGGCCAACTTTTTTCGGTCACTGAGACCGTGTTTGAGACCGTACCACTCCCTTACTGATTTTGAATCCCTCTGTGAAAACCTAGCAGAACCTAGGCATTTGCTATTGCAAATGTATGGGCTCCTACTGAGCTCTCAGGCTGTGGGAACACCCTACTATATTAGAGAATGGGAGAAGGAGTTGGGATCAGAATTTACACCTCCCCAGATACAACGGCTGATCAAATTCACCCACTCATCCTCAATATCCTCACGCATTCAGGAGACTTCATACTAGTTTCTAGCCAGGTGATATAGAACCCCAACTAGACTGGCCCAGATGTTTTGGAACGCGGATAAGAGATGCTGGAGAGGCTGCGCCCAACAGGGCTCGTTTCTCCACATTTGGTGGATGTGCCCCAAGATCAGGGAATTTTGGGGGGCTATTGCCCCATGGATCCAGAGGTTGCCACTGCGGAGCTTGGAGTGTTGCCCGCTGCACTTCCTGTTCCACGGTATGCGTGCCTCTACCAAACTGTACAAATGCAGTGTGATACCCCACTTATTAAATGCTGCCAAGGCATTGATTCCAAGGTATTGGAAACAAGCCAGATGCCCGACCCTCCAGGATTTGAAAAAGGAAGTAGACTCCATCATTCAGGCGGAATAATGGATTGCTAGGGCCAGGGACAATTATGACAAGTTTAGGGATATCTGGGCAGGGTGGCAGTACTATGCACAAGAGATCCCCCTGAGTGATTAAACTACAATATTCACCTTATATGGCTCTCTGAGTGCCCCCCCACATGGACCCATTGGATTTAAGAGGAGACCCCCACTCTCTATGAGTGTTATCTGCTCCCACTGTGATAGACTACCTCCTGGTGACACCTCCTACTACCCTTCTCCTTCTTTTCTTTTTCTGCCCTTTTCTCTCTCTTTCCCCCTCTGGGGCTCCGGTTTTACCTGGTACAGGTGCCCAGACAGTTGAGTGCACTGACCGACACTATCATAAACAGTGTATAACATTAGCGAGAATTGTATGCTGCCCTTCTTGTCTAATGATCAGATGGATGACTAAGAGATCTTTGTGGGCAGTGCGTCACCCCTTCTCCCCTGCCCTTAGGTACCCAACTTGCTGATGGCATCTGGGTGGGGGACGGGCGCGGGAGGGTGGCCCTGACAGGAGCCCGCCCTTTTCGGAACTCCATTGATGGGGGTACAGAACTATTTGCTTGAATGCCAATGAAACCATGGGCGTAAACCTCCCTAGCTATACCATCCAATTGTATCCATTATTTAAAGTGGTGTTACGGATATGTCTGGATACCCCTTTTATTTTGTATGTATGATCCCCCTCTCTCTTTGTTCTTTTTTTTTTTCTTCCCTTTATGTATTATGGTATTCTAGAATTTTTTTGTAAACTCAATAAACTTGGATTATAAAAAAAAAAGGTTCCTGCACTACTTTTTACAGATTTTTTTTTTTTTACCCCCTTAATGACCAGGCCAAGCTTAAAGTGTTTGAGATGCCATCACGCCCAGGCCACTGTGGGGACTGCTGCATTCATCAATACCCTCATACAATGCCTTTCTGATATCAAATGACTTGTCTTCAGAGCACGGACCATCTTCTTCTGTGGAAGGAATACTTTCCCCACTGTCGTAGAGACACCCAGAAACAACCTCTGTGAGGGAACTAGCTGGCTCTTGCTGAAGATGAGCAACCAACAAAAGCTCTATAGCATCTCCAGGGCCCTCATCTGATGATTCAGAAGCCCCCTAAATTATTTCCACTGCTTTCCATCTAAAATGCATCTCATCAGCCTTAGAAAGGACAAATGAAAAAGCAGACATAGGGCATCCTCCTACATATATTCTTCTTTGGAAGAGTCTGAAGGTTGGTCGACCTGAGAAAGCTACTGAGTCCAGTTACTGGCTTCAGAAGGAAAACTGGACCTTGCCAGAATACATGACCCTTGCACAAGTCCAAACAGCCCTTTTAGAGTGTCTTGATCTCATGCTTAATGAATTTTGACAATTGTGTCTATCATCTTAATCCCCGACTGTCTGAGCAAAGCAGGATTCATAAAGTCATGTTCATGCACATCTTGCAGAGCCTGAAGAGGGCTGCCTTTCCTTGGAAGCAGATGGATACAGTCCCCTACCTTTTTTAGTAGTGCTGGTCTTTATTCGTGGTTGGCATTTGCTTTCCTGCAGAAAAAGAAGGCAAGCAGAAACATTGAGCTTGTTCAATGACTGTTAAGCAGCAGTGCAGTGCTTCCTCCATACAGAAGCTCAGTAAACCAGTAATAAGGAAAATGTCCACTCCAGCCATGATATTGCACTGCTTCCACATTGCGTGTGATTTACACTCATATGCCGCCCCAGAGACCAGCAGAGGGGCTCCCTGATAGATCATGCATTTAGCATGTGAGCACAGGGACCACATCCCAGTGGAACAGGATGGACAGCCCAAAGTTTATTCAGGCTAGGTAGGAAACACGTGCCAATTTCCTGGACCCGGTCCCTTCCCGGGTGTATGGGAACAACTCCTTTAGACTGTATTTACACGTTTACTGAACGTGACAACCTGTTAGGTGTCGTCATCTGGTCTTTGCTTGCTTCAACCAACAAGATTCACACAGTTCTATGCCATCTGCATCTTCTCTTGGAAGAGTCTAAAAAGAGTTGATTTGCCCACAGTGTGAGTAGAAACCACTTTGTTAGCGTGTATTGCTCACATGTTTAATGCATGTGACAACCTATTCGTGTTGATATCTCTGTCCTTGACTGCTTGAAGCAGCAGGATTCATAGTCACGTTTATTTGTATCTTCTCTTTGAGGAGATCGAAGCTGATCGTTTCCCTGGGAAGCCCCCGAGACTGCATATTGCCAGAATAGGCCACCCCTCATTGGGCCAGTGGACACATTCCTTAGAGTGTATTGACCACAGTCTTAATGAACGTCGCAACCTGTTAGCTGCCATCATCTTTATCATCATCATCTTTATCCTTGGTTGCTTGAACAAAGCAGTATTCTTGCAGTCATATTTATCCTTAATCGCTATTAGTAAGCAGCTGAATAGGATTGGTTTGCCTGGAAAAAAGGCTTGGAGACTGTTCAATGTCGGAACAGGTAACACCTTCACAGAGCGATTGGAAACGCGCCTCTAGAGTGTATAGACCATGTGCTTAAACAAATGTGACAGCCTGTTAAGTGTTGCCATCCTTACCCTTGTCTGCTTGAACCAACAGGCTTCATATATCACATTCATGTGTATTCTCTCTTGGAAGAATCTGGAGAGAGTTGATTTTCCCACAGTGTGAGTGAAAACAACCCCTTTAGGCTCAGTTTCCACTAGTGCAACTTGTCATGCAACTTTGGACACAGTCGTATGACAAGTCACAATCCATTGATCTCAATGGCATCCGTTCCCATCTGTGCGACTTTGAAATCTGAGACTTTGAAAAGGTGCCTGCACCACTTTGATGCGACTTTGGAATCACACCAGCGGAAATGTAGCCCAAGATATATAGGTGTCGTCAAGAAACATACAGTGCTTTGCCTGCCAAGGTATGAGTGGCACAGGACCAGCTTAAGGCCGTGTTTGATGCCTGTCAACTGGAGGGACTAAGAGCTGGTTCACACTGCAGCGATCCGACTTGTGGGGGCGACCCCAGCATGGCCTGCAAACGACCCCTGTAATAGAAGTCAATGCATGTCGCCTGAAGTCGCCCCAAAAGTCGTACAGGAACCTTTTTCCAAGTCGGAGCGACCTGAGTCACTCCTATTAGAAAGGTTCCATTGGATTGCATGGAGGCGACCATGACAAGTCACGGCAGTGTGAACCGCTCTAATGGAAAAAAGGCCATACTTAATTTCTCATACACCTGAAAGAAAAACTACTTGAACGGTGCCCCTTACCTCCTTAGCAAGTCCTGTTTACCAGGAAGAGTTGATGCTCATGGCTTAACAATATAAGCAAATGCAGCAAGCTGGCAGAAAGACAAGGTAACCATACATAGTCCTACTGCAAAGGACCTCTTGACCTCACTTATATCTGATAAAAAGGATACTAAGCAAGAGTCATACAACAAATATATCAAAAGTTACGCAACTACTTTAAATGAGAGCCCTGTGGCTTGATAAAGCATTTCAAAACAAAAAGTTTTCATGCAATTCGAAATAGCTGGTTAGGCAATAATCCTCTAAGGGGTTAACCACAGCTAAGGGTAGCTTACACAGTAGGTTCTTAGACCTGACATTAGTACCAGGTGCTTAATGAAACAAACTCAACTATGCCAGAAGCAGGACAAGTATAAAAAAGCTTGTTCAAGACAGAAAAATGGCAGGATCACAATAATATTCAGCAAAGCTTACCTATAGCTAGTACAGATTTCTTTTTTTTTTTAAGTAGAGTGAGGCTGGCCATACACTACACATCTCTCCAACCTCTCCCAGATCCACCTTCAACCATGCAGTGCAAGGGTGTGCCTGATTGCACACAAATTACATGGGTTATGAGTCATCAGCTATTCCCCACTGACAGCTGAAAAAAAATTGGCGTGCCCCCCCCCCCCAGGTCCATGCCAGTCCCTTTGAGTCTAGTATGGATTTGGAGGGGGTCCCCCACGCCAAAATTTTTTGTAACAAATGGCGTGGGATCCCCCCCAAAATCCATACCACATCCTTATCCGAGCATGCTGGCAGGTCAGGAAGGGGGCGAGCGCTCCCCCTCCTGAACCATACCAGGCCGCATGCCCTTAACATGGGGGGATTGGTGCTTTGGGGGTTCTGCCCCTCCCCCAAAGCACCTTGCCTCCATGTTGATGGGGACAAGGACCTCTTCCCGACAACCCTGAGCTGTGGTTGTCGGGTTCTACGGGCGGGGGGCTTATCGGAGTCTGGAAGCCTCCTTTAACAAGGGGGCCCCAAGATCTGGGCCCCCCCCATGTGAATGGGTTGGGGTTACATCGTACTCCCTACCCATTCTCCCCAAAAAGCAGTGAAATGGTAAAAAAAATCAAGAGGTTTTTGACAAGTCCTTTAGTCCCAGAGCTGTCTTCTCCTCTAGCTGTCTTCTCCCGGTGCTGTCTTCTCCCGGTGCTGTCTTCTTTTGGTGCTGTCTTCTCCTAGTGCTGTCTTCTTCCAGAGCTGTCTTCTCCCCGAGCTGCCTTCTTCCTCCCTGCCGGTTACCCGCTAAAAACAAAAAAAAGACTGCTCTTCTTCTAAGGCTGTTTTCCTCCGATGTCTTGTCACCCACTGTCTGGCATCTCTTATATATCCATGTTGCATGGCCATCCGATGACATCACCAGGAGAGCAAACCCCTTGTGACGTCACATGCTACGCCACAAGGGGTGGGCTCTCCAGGTGACGTCATCAGGTGACCACGTCCCAAGGCTATATAAGGGATGCCAGACATCGGCGACAACACAACGGAGGAAGACAACCTTAAAAGAAGAGCAGCCTTTTTTTTGTTTTTAGCGGGTAACCAGAGGTGGGGGAGGAGACAGCACCGGGAGAGGACAGCTAAAGGACTTGTCAAAAACCGGCTCTTTTTTATTTAACATCTTGCTGCTTTTTGGGGCCCCTTTGTTAATAGCCCCCCACCCGCATACCCTGACAACCACAGCCCAGGATTGTCGAGAAGAGGCCCTTGTCCCCATCAACATGGGGGCAAGGTGCTTTGGGGGAGGAACAGAGCCCCCCAAAGCACCCATTACACCCATGTTAAGGGCATGTGGCCTGGTATGGTTCAGGAGGGGGGGGGGCGCTTGCTTGTCCCCTCCCCTTCCCTTCCACTGCATGCTCGGATAAGGGTGTGGTATGGATTTTGGGGGAGAACCCACACCATTTTTTTCACAATTTTTTTTTATGCCGGAATTTTTTTTTTCATTCAGCTGTCAGCGGGGAACAGCTGATGACTCATCGGTTGTTAAGCTGGCTTCTCGGCCCCTCCTTAGCAACCAGCTATTCAGTTTTCTAAACAGAAAAATAAAACAGCAAAAAAAAATCGCATCACAAACACAACACTTGCGTTTCTGGTGTAATTCCATTGAAGTATATTATACGCAAAACACGGAAAAAAAGTCCCGACCCTTTCCAAAAATGCACCAGACGTAAAGCACATAGATGTGAACGTGTACCATAGTAAACAATGTTTAATGGATTGTAGTGCGTTTCTGCAAACTCCAAAACGCACTAAAAAATGCATAGGTGTGAGCCTAGGGTCAGACGTGATTTCCTATTGGAAGCATCTCACCAAAAATGACATTTTTGTTGCAGGAAATGCCTGAAATCTGACTTGTATCTTAGTGCAGACTTCTGGAAAAATTGGTGAGCCAATCACACAAGCAGGAAATTACATCTGTGGGGCGTGCTGTACTCATTCTGTGTACAGAATACCTCCAGGTAGCCATATTGCATTGTATTTTCAGAAAATTGCAGAGTTGCAGATTGAAAAGGAAAGGTCATTTTTAATTACATTCAATTACAATATGACTTGTGTTGCAATTCTATATGCTATATTATTTCTTTTTGCTATTTTTTTTCCCCCACAAAAGTGGACCCTTTCACCGCTTCCAGACTGCCTATCGCATATTTACTGAGGCAGGGCGGCCCAGCTGCACGAAACAACGTACCTGTACATTGTTTCTTCCTGGGTCTGGGGAGCGTGCACGCACCACCGGCGACACGTTCCCGATGTGATTGGACACAGTGGGAGCCAATCAGCGGGTCCGATGGATGCGATGCCCATCGGGACCCGCCGATCATTGACAGGAGAGGCTATGTAAACAAGGCAGACAGCCATTTTGTCAGAAAGGAAGATAGCGATCTTGTGTTTCTGCTAAGCAGCTCTTTCTTCCACCAGTTAAGCCATCCCCCACACAGTTAGAAACCACTCCCTAGGAGCACACTTAACCCTTTGATTGCCCCTGATGTTAACCCCTTCCCTTCCAGTGTCATTAGTACAGTGACAGTGCCTTTTTTTAGCACTGACCACTGTATTAAGGTCCCCAAAAAGTGTCACTTTGTGTCTGATTTGTCCGCCACAATGTCGCAGTCCCACTTAAAATTGCAGATCGCTGCCTTTACTACTAATAATAAAAATGCCACAAAAATATCCCATAACTTTTGCGCAAACCAATCAATATACTCTTATTGGGATTTTTTTACCAAAAATATGTAGCAGAATACATGTTGGCCTAAATTGATAAAGAAATTTGATTTTGTACATTTTTTTTATTGGATGTGTTTTATAGCAGAAAGTAAAAAATATATATTTTTTTCAATACTGTTGGTCTTTTTTTGTTTATAGCGCAAAAAATAGAATCCGCAGAGGTGATCAAATACCACCAAAAGAAAGCTCTATTTGTGGGGAAAAAAAAGACAGAAATTTTGTTTGGGTACAGCGTTGCATGACCGCGCAATTGTCGGTTAAAGATGTGCAGTGCCGTATTGCAAAAAATGGCCTGGTCATTAAGGGGGTAAAACCTTCCAGGGGCTGAAGTGGTCAAGAGGGCTGGCTTTAAAGAAACGGTGTCACTTTGTCCTGAATGGGCAAAATTATAGTTTTTTTAAAGTGTCCACCAAAAATATGTTGATATTTTAGAAATAAGTGGAATTTGACAAAAAAGGGTCACCCCCAGCTTCTTAAATATTTTTGAGACCTACCTGCCATATTTACTAACGCTATCACAACCAACCTGAAGTTTGGATGTTACCGCCAACCTGGGTGTTCCCACTTCTCCTTTTGCATTTTTTATAATATAAAATACTTTAACCACTTGCCGACCAGCCGCCGTCCTTTTACGGCTCATTCCCGCAAATCTCCGTACCTGTATGTCGCTCGCGGGAAAGTGTAATGTAGGCGCTCACTGGCTAGCGGGGGGAGCCAATCAGCGGGTGGGGTAGACTCTATGTCCGCCGGCCACCCACGATCGCTCTCAAGACAGGCAGAACGGGAATCTGTGAGCGTAAACAAAGCAGATCCCCGTTCTGACAGGGGAGTTGAGTGAGATTGTCTGTTCCCAGTGATAGGGAACAACGATCTCTCTCCTCCTCCAGTCAGCTCAACCCTCATACAGTTAGAAACACTTCATGGGAAACACTTTTAACCTCTTGATCGCCCCCTAGTGCTAACCCCTTCTCTGCCAGTGACATTTACACAGTACTCAGTGGCTATTTTTAGCTCTGATCGCTGTATAAATGTCACTGATCTAAAAAAAATGTCAAAAATGTTTGATCTGGCCAGCGCAATATTGCAGTCCAGCTAAAAATAGCAGATCGCCGCCATTACTAGTAAAAAAAAATAATAATAATAAAAATGCCATAGATCTATTCCCATAGTTTGTAGACACTATAACTTTTACACAAACCAATCAATATACGCTTATTGCGGTTTTTTTTTTTACCAAAAATATGCAGTAGAATATATATTTGCCTAAACTGAGGAAGAAAATTGTTTTTTTTTTTTTGGATATTTATTATAGCAAAAAGTAAAAAAATATTGTTATTTTTTTCAAAATTGTGGCTCTTTTTTTGTTTATAGCACAAAAAGTAAAAAACGCAGAGGTGGTAAAATACCACCAAAAGAAAGCTCTATTTGTGGGGAAAAGGACATAAATTTTGTTTGGGTACAGAGTCACACGACCGAGAAATTGTCAGTTAAAACGATGCAATCCCGTATAGCAAAAAATGCTCTGGTTGGGAAGTGGGTAAATCCTTCCGGGGCTGAAGTGGTTAAAAACTCATCGGGGAGAATTGAGCCTCCATGTAATATCCACTGCAGATGTGCAGCTATGGAAACTGGTCATGTTCTAAGCAGCATCTATTGTAATAAAAACACATAGGCATTCAATTTGACTATGAATTGGTTTTTATTGTATAGTTAGTGCCACGCCAGCTAAGATTTTTTTTTTTTTTTTGTGTAGTGTAGTTGTACGGACCTGTTAGGAATTGAACCTGGGAGCTTGCCTTACTTCTGTACTAAGAAGACACCTGGAAGTATATTTAGTTGGAATTTTCTCTTTCTTACAACCCCAGCTTTCCTGCTGGTCTCATCCATAACCATACAGTGGGGACAATTATTTTTTGATCCCCTGTAGATTTTGTTTGCCCACTTACAAAGAAATGAAGGGTCTATCAATTTTTATCAAAGGTGTATTTTAAATGATAGGGGGGACTTTTTTAGGCACAAAAATGGTCAAAGAGGTAAATATTAAAATTTTATCAATACAAAATTATAAAAAAAATCCTTTAACCACTTCAGCCCCGGAAGGATTTGCCCCCTTCCTGACCAGAGCCCTTTTTGAGATTCGGCACTGCGTCGCTTTAACTGACAATTGCGCGGTCGTGCGGCGTTGTACCCAAACGAAATTTGCGTCCTTTTTTTTCCCCACAAATAGAGCTTTCTTTTGGTGGTATTTGATCACCGCTGCGGCATTTCTGATCGCCGCTATAAACAAAAGAAGAGCGACAATTTTGCAAAAAAAAACAAATTTCTTACTTTTTGCTAAAATACAAATTAAAAAAAAATATATAAAAAAACATTTTTTTTCATCGGTTTTGGCCGATTTATATTCTTCCTCATATTTGTGATAAAAAAAAACGCAATCGGCGTTTATTGATTGGTTTGCGCAAAAGTTACCGTGTTTACGGATGATGAGAATTCATTTCTGGGGTTATTATTTTATTTTTTTTTTACTAGTAATGGCGGCGATCTGCGATTTTTAGCGGTACTGCGATATTGCAATTTATATACAAACAAGGGTGGGACTTTGAATGAAGTGTGTGCTTGCAACGTACGTAATTAAATATTTTATTGTGCATGTGGTTAACATATGGGTATACAAATAGATAGATATATACCCGGGGGACGAAGATGGGATGGTATTAGGATTTACAACCACATGAATAGGAACGCAAAACGAAAGATCTATGGGACGTAGGTGAGGACTCCTTCGCTCGTCTCGAGCGCTTTGCGCAGCTCTATATCTACGTCTCTATATCTACGTTACATATGAGTGGAATTAACCAAAATGGTCAGGTATACAAATGGCAACCAACAATAATGTAAGTTAATACAGTAAGAACGTCGGGATCCGACTATCCCTGATGGTAGTAGACCGGTTTTATAGGTAGAAATATGAATAAACACGTACACCACTAGATAAAACATGAGACTATGATACAAATTATACATATCGATGCCAACTATACGGCATGTTATTACTTATAGATAGATAAACATATGGGTATACAATTGGTGTACGTGTTATTTTATAAATTA